>JAATOF010001827.1:0-14144 GCA_013170925.1 Podosphaera leucotricha | reverse complement strand
GGAGGAGGTGGAGGAGGAGGCGGAGGCGGTGGCGGTGGTGGCGGAGCAACACTCTTGTCTGGCACAGATGTAGGTGGAAGAGGCATAGGTTCGTTCGGATTTTTGGTGGATTTTGTATCATTTAGATCACCTTTCTGCGCTAGACTTTCAGTTCGGGGCGTGGTTTCAGATTCCAACAAATCTTTTATTGGTAATGTATTTCCATCTGGTCTCAAGGTTATTGGTTCAGATGCATCTTTAGTTATTGGAATGTCATTCGAATGTAGTGTACTCTCTGTAGATAGTAAGTATTTTATTTTGGGCGTACTTCCAGTTGTTGACAGGTCGTTAACATTTACTAAGACTCCGGTTGAACTTTTTTCAAATACTTCGGCATCTGGCAAGCCCGTATGACTTGTCGTAACATCATCTTTAGGCGTCCTTGGTGAATTTGACCCGATACTGGGATCAGATGGCCCGGTAGTGGTCCCATCGTTATCAACATCTTCGTCTTCACTAGCATCGTACTGCTTAACCTTAACTTTGATTTCTTCCAAGTACCCATGTGGTTGCCTTGGACGTTTCAATTCAATAAGCCGAGGTCTTTCATAGATAATGCTATCTTCATCTTCAACATCAGCCATTATATCTTGCGTTGAAACATGCTTATCGGCAATCCTTGTACCGCGTGCAACACTACCCAGAACACTTTTTTTAAACCCAGATTGTTGGGTACTAGATTCAAATAGAGGCTCACTGGTATCCATCTCTTCCCGAAGTTCTCGAAGTCTATCAGATGTACCAGCAACTTCTGCCCACATCCGACCTTCTAATTTAAACTGGGTGTTTTGTCTTTCAATCTGTGTCTCTAGGCGACCCATGAGCTTCTCACGATCAAGTATGCCATTTTGTCTAGAAACATTCATTTCTGCCAAAGCTCCACGGCCGTTTTTAACTGTATTTGAGGCAGCAATATTTTGGGCATCCCTAAGCATGAGATAAAGTTCTCTAGTCTCGAGCTCGTTACGTTGAGCTTCCTTAGCCCGAGTAGTTTGAAGATTTTCAACTTCTACCTTGAGAGCATCGGCTTGTCGTCTTTGAATTTCAATGACCTGTGATTGCTCTTCTAATTGTTTTTGCATTTTAGCAACGAGGCCGTTAGCTCCCAACTCAATCTGAGCCTTCATCTCATCACGCTCGGCCATAGCAGACTCTGCAATTTGGCGAGCTTCGACAGCCTCGTCAAAAGCTTGGCGAGCTTCAGAGTCGGTATGAAGTTTGTCAAGTAGACTTTGAACAGTGAAATTGAGACTCTGTTTCAAGTCCATATCTGGTAGGCGACGATCCATGGCAACATAACTTAGCATTGAATCGACAAGTTGAAACATACGTAAACGTTCTTCACCTTGATTGTCACGAATGAGAAGAAGATGCTGAAGTGAGGATATAAAATAGTCTTGAGTCCTGCTGCCTCGAACTTTTTGCATGATAGCCTCAACAATTTGAGCTGGATCATCCAGGTCCTTGACATCATTTTCCACATTGTCTTTGATGCTGTTAGTTTCACGTTCCAAAAGATCTTCATAATCAATCAATTCGTTGGTCCGAAACCTTTCAACCTGCTTATCTATAACATCATATTGAAATCCTTCCATTTTAGTGAGAATTCGTTTAATACCACATGCCGTAAACTGAGCCCTAATGTGAACTCGAAGCTGCAAATCTTTACTTGGGGCATCCACGATCATGTTGATAAGGAATAGAGTTGCCACGGCATATTCCATCAGAAGGTTTTCCATCCCAATTCCACCATTTCGAAGTTCATCACTAGCCCCGACAAGGCTTCCCATTTTTCCTCGTCCATCGATGGTAACTTCTACTACACGCATCCAAGCATCAAATCGCCCATTTTCACCGTGCTGGGTTTTAACATAATCTAGGGCTTGGATCACTTTCAAATGACCTTGTCCATCTGCCCAGTGACATAGAAATGTTAGTATTTCACTAACTAGTTTTCGTGACGTTAATCGAGGTGATATAAGAGATGAAGCTAGTGCTACAATTATTTGCTGATGAGCGAGAGCATCGTCGGCTCCGTATTTATTATTCATTAGAGCTTTTAGACATTTCAAAATATCGTATTCTCGATCAAGATCTTTCTCGCTGCTTAAGCCGGTAGGAGGCGCAGGTCCTTGCGCTTGTCTTCTATTTAATTTTCCAAGAACATTAGTGAGGGCAACTTGTCCTTGACACTCAATGAATGTCTTTACCCAGCCAATTGGTTGTGTTCGAAGACTGACGGCCAAACTCTGAAGTTGCTTCGCTGTGATAGTATTATCCATTACTCTTTTAACAAACCATTCTGGCGTTCCTTCTTCATCCGCGTTGGTTAGTGTATCAATTTCACGCCCATATTGTCCATACTGTCCAGTATTGCGCAAAGCTGTTCTTCGTTTTTGATCTCCTTGATACTCAGTGAGTCGATCTTGGTACACCAAAGTCCATTTTTTTTCAGGAGGGTAGGCCATCATTTGTCGCCTTGCTTGTTCCGGTAAGTTATGCCATCCTCGCTTTTGCATCAGAGCTAGAAACTCTTCCTCCAAAAACCTTTCACTGCTCGGTCTACTTGCACTAAAAGGTTGCTGCGGGAGTGGTGGAGTTGGTGGAAGCTTATTTTTCTTATTTAAATCTCGATGTAAGGTAGTTGATCCAGGCAAGCTTGGGAGAGGATTGTTGTTTTGTGAAGCCTGTGTGTTTGTCCGAGACGATTTTCCAGATGCAATACTCGATCGATCAGCACTAGAGTCTAAATCAAATGAGCTACGACCATAAGTGGAAGATGATACGGTTGAGTTAGTGTAGTTCGAGTCCGTTCTTGAATAATATCCAGTTAGTGCGCTTGCTCCACTAGCTCTACTTGGGCCCCATTGCTGTAGCTGAGGTTTACCTCCAGTTGATGCCATAGTTATATTCGAAATAGTGCCAGTATTTGGACGGATTCCTGAACCATGGGAATTTACTTTTGCTAAGCCTTGCGAATCCTGAGAGTAGTGTTGAGAATCTGTTGTAAACTTATTGAGCTGGTGTGGCTGTTTGTCTCTTCGTACAGGCATCTGATCACTCCGAGGTAGATATTCTACTGGGATAGGTGACTTGTTGTCTGCTGCCAACTTATCGTATGGAACTGAAGCCACGACACCCTGTCCAGATCGATCCGCACCAGGCGGATAGGTATTGTCCTCGACCGACATTGAAGAAGAAGAGTTTCTTAAATGCCTTGATGATCGTGGTGACTTGGATGCATTACGTCTTGTCCTCTCTTGATCCACTCCAAGGGTTTCATCGCTCGTAGTTTTTCTGTCCCTTTGTCTACTGCGGGAGAAAAGAGACTTCCCGCCAGAAGATGTTCTGGATTTGCTCTCTCCAGACATTATTGGTAGCTGTCATCCGGAGGGTTGGGTTTGGCCCTAGAATAAATTGCAGACGTTCCTGGCTAGGAGCGCAGGAATACAATTCAAATTCTTTGTACGTCTCAGTTCCCCATTGCCAGCATTATAACTCCAAAACGTACACTCCGACAAGGCAATTTTTAAAATTTCTGCAGCAATACTATCTGCGAATCAATTTTATCAGTTGTAAGATCATTTATGTTTTAGAAAGACAGGTTCCCTACCTGATCGCTGCTGCGTAACTTGTACCTCAGCCGATTTGTGCTTACTGGCCCAGCCAGAAGTTTTCAGGTAAATTAATCGAATAGTTCAGTGAAGGAAACGACGCAGTGGTTGTAAATGTGTGCGATCCGCAACTCTAAGACAGTCTTACATGCACACGTACACGACTAATATGTTTGAAACGCGCGAGCTCGGACGGAGTTAGCAGGTGATGATATGTAATTTGTAGAATTCAACGTTAGTAATGAATACTCAACCGAGCGGGGAATTGATTGTTTGTGTTAATATACATATAAACAGATGATTCAGGGGCTTGCCTTTACAATCTATTAGGTCTAATTGCTAGGTTGTAGGCAACGCTACAGTCTTGCTGATCAGCGCTACTCTGAACCTTCAGGGCAAGGACGCCTAGCAAATCATAGTGTTATTTCTCCAAATGGATTAGCTCAATTTCATGGATCCGTGAAATGTGGGATTGGTCCATCTTTTACAACCATGCTCCAACGCTTGAGCACTCCGAATTAGAGAAATCGATTAGAAATTGGCATATCCTCCAATCATTATGGGTAAAGAGTACTTCCCTCATCCAGCGCCCAGTTCTGCTGGTAGAGAAGATAATTCAACGGTGGGCATTTTTTCTATATTCAAGGTAAGACTGAGGAGAAAGATTGTCATCTGTTTGTCTAATCAGAGTAGACATTGATAATCACCGCTATCATCTCTCTTATTCTTTACATAGTCTTGTCTTTCTTAGTCGTACCGATATGGAAAAGGTATCGAGGTCGCTATAGCACCTACCTACCACTAGAGAGAATATCTTCTCAGACAAACTCTCTCCAACAACGTGTACAGACTGCAATCATAAATTATCTCATACCCTCATCATGGACAACGCAGTTCTTACGAAATCATCACTTAGTAAGTGCCGATGACGTGAGTGATTTTGATGAGGATGATGGTGAAGAATTATTCGAAGTTGATAGCAACCGGAGGGAAGCTTTATCATTGGATGCAAGAAGAGGCCACAGCCATGATGGAAGCCGTCTAAGTCGCGACCTTGAAGAAGGATTTAAGGATGATAGCGACAGTGATAACGACTGTGAAAGAAATCACCGCCATCAGAGCTAAAATGGAGCCCAAAGAAAAAAGCTACAAGCGTTAAAGAAAAGGAAAACTTCATTAACCTGGGTATCACTGGGGATATCTATTTTTATCGCAAAGAGGCTCCCACTACATTCTGGATATCAATTTCAGCGCCAAACCTCGTTATTCGCTTCGTCTAGCTTCTTGCTTCTCCTTTACATGTCAATCCTTCTTCCGAAATAATATCACCTGCTGTACCAGGAAATCACTCATCATTACTATCGAATTCGTTTCGGGCCTCTTTCAAATGAAAATGACTGGCATACAAACCCGAAATTCATTCATAGCTCCAATTTCGATGTCTTCCTTAGATTTTCATAACCCAAAAGGAAAATAAAATTTTGCAACAAACACTCGATGTTTCTAGCAGGAAGTTTATTCAAAGATAGACACACTTTGATAGACCTTTATCTCCGCTTCAGTATATCAAATCCCTTGCTTTTTGCTTCCACAACTTGTCTTCAAAAAATAGAATGAGTTAATCTTGAATATCTGTTCTTTGGACTCATGCTCTCAGATTAAGTTCACTACGACGTCCAATTCAGAGTTCACTCGACCTCGTGAGCGAATTGTGTCACTGTCATTGCGACATGCAGGTACTATGCAAGCAATTAATAATCACTAATGCCCCCTAAATTTTCTATGCTCTGTTGCTGGTGCCTTACTGTTACAGCTCATTAACCCATCGTTTTATTGACGATCTATATCCACTTAAGAATCGGCATCAAAAATGATTACGACTTCAGGCAACGCTGGCACAAACTTTACCTTTTGACAAAACCCTATATAACTCTAGGAGAAATTTAAAATAACTCTAACTTTACTTGGTGACAAAAGATTAAATTACACATTTTTCTTCAATTCAAAAGGCCTATCATCTGAGACCATGGGGAGACTTCTAGTCAAACCTAATATTAAAAAATGAACAGTCAGGGAATCAGGAAGTTCTTGGGCTATAAGAACACAAAGTCATAAGTGTCGCGAAATTTACATAGGTGACATACACATTAATTTTGAAGCTACAATGACAAAATCGGAGAAGTGTGTATCAAGATTTTCGATGGCTCGCAATATCCAAATTTCTCTAGTCGATGGAGAAAATGCACAAGGAGATTAAAAACTAGGATTCTTTGAAACAACAGTCCTACAAAAAATATCACTGTGCCGAGGGAAGAGGCTTCTATGCTGCTGATAAAAGTAACACCTTATCTGGAAAAGAAAATAAAGTTATCAAGATATAAATTACTTCAATATTTTTCTCATGGGTAAACATCTTCAGTTCAAATAGATCTTGAGCGGAATCATTTTTAAACTTTCTCCTTGAGACACTATAAAAACTTGTATAAAAAATAAACTTCAAAATTTATCCCCAATATTTAAGGAAATTTTATACACCGCACCGCTTTTTAATGAACGCTCTCTCAGCCTTCTTATCAGGAAAACGATGAGGCTCTATTTTCTTCCAGCCCGTGTGTGATTTCCTCTTGTGCGGAGATTTGGGAGTAGTAATCCTTTCAGTAAGTTCTCTCATCTATTCATAATGCAGTAAAAGAATTTATGACTGAGTTAAGTTAAATTATACTTTACTTAAAGCATCACCATGTTGTACTATTTAAGTAATATTGGAGTCACTGCTTGCATAGCAGTAATAGTGGGCTTTAAAGTTTCAATCAAGAAAAATCTACGAAGCATCCAACACAAACTCAACATATTGACGACGGTAGCGCCCCAATATCGATATAAAGCCGCACCTACTACTTTCCTACTGGCGGCCTTTAGTGGAGGTGAACTGCATCTACAACCATTTATACTACATCAGACTTCATTAACTCTATTTAGAGGAGCTTTGATGGCAATCAAGCAGTAAAATCAGTAAAGACAAATAACCGAAATCTGAAAACAATCAGCCCTTCCCAAGTTAAATGAGATCACTAGCCTAAGCCTAGATGAAAGCCTTCAACTATGCATCGAGGAGAAATACACTTGGCGACATGTATTGGCTGTCAGGTAAGCATGAGAAGTGTTGACGTCCATCTATTGTATTTATCCTCTTAAAGCACATATTTAGCGCTCGAACTGATGTTTCAATAGACACAAATGTTCAACGCAAGTCTGCGAAACTGAGTCTATTTGCTAGAATGCTTCAGGTATAGTAGAAATAAGGACTCAAGGTGGTGCTTTCAAATTTTGTTTATGTTCTATCAAGACTAGCCCTCTCACAACGAGTTTATCGAAGCCTCAATAGATAAGATCTGTTGAGAAATCATATATTCGGCAAGATCACACGTGACTGCGGATTTCCTACCAACACGTCGTTAGATGGATCTGCAGAGACTATAAACTTTTGTTGGTATAAATGATGAAAGCGCAGTTAATTTACGTGACAATAAAGATTAGACAACTCTCTACTTACGGTACACTTCCCACACCTTGTGACAAAATGTTAATAAGATCTCATATTTCAAAGGAAGAGGGCCGTGATTAATAAAATGTAGATGAAGATGGGTACTTAAAAACTATAATCAGGAAAATCTACCAGCCAAATCCTTAACTACTTACACAGACTCCGGCCTAGGAAGTGATGAGATTCTTCTTGTTTTATCTATCAAATCTCCTACTCTTTCCGACCAAAGACATAAATATTTTAGATACATGTACATAATTATACGACCTAGCGTCCCAATTAAATCACGTTCGCATAGCCTGAAGTTCTTGGAATGACTACAAAATAGAGGGCATAGAAAATAACTGCGATCAGAGGCTTAAATGAAGATGACTAATAAAAACTCCTCGATTGTAATTTATTCACACCTAAGCTCTCAAAATGTTGACAACACTGCAGCTTGTCTGTTTCAACTCTGTTACTTCAAAGTCTAAAACTTCCGCTTTTTCCGGATTATCAGCGCGCGGCTAGCTCTATCAGGCTCAGTATACTGTCTCTAGATTCTGAAACGTTTCTTTAACAAACGCAACTTATTGCAATGTTTTCCGTCTCGCAGATCTCTTAATTTTCTCGACAGCGTGCTATCAAGGTGGGATATCATGGGTAGAAAAGAAAGATCTTTGTGATATGAGAAATCCTGAGTATCTGAAATACTGATGTTCGTAGGCCTTCAATTATGTTCACATACACGACTATAGTGGTATCCGACTCTGCAGATATATTAGTAGTACGGCGAGTTTCGTCTTAAACATTCTCCATCAATGATGTCTTGGAGGCTAGGTCGATTATCAATCGCTGGTTGCCCCTCTCTGGGTGATAGAGGCGACTGGCAGTTAATAATTTATAAAATCTCTCGCCAAGAAGTCTGTAGTTTGCACAGCTTTCCAGTCCTCAATGCCCTTGATCCGACGTTCTTACCAAGAATACCTCCAAGTGAGAGTGATCGAACGATGTTTCCAAGCGAGTGAGATGAATACTTTCACGCACGCTCAAGTTTCCTGATCTACACGCTTGGTGCTCTTGCATCAGTTTCTGAGGAGAAATTGTTCAGACGTACTGCAGCTCACCAATCTATTTAGGGTGGTGGTGGCTTGAATCCAAAGGAAAAGAAAGCCTTGTGAATACCATCCTCCATGCATCTCCTAGCAGCTCATCAAAACTTTGGCGGAATCTAATGGGGTATTTGAGCTCTCTCTCTCGTCGGATGAACTTTATCAGTAAACCTATTTTGGTGGGAGTCGATAGTTCAGTGTGACCTATCCAGAGAAATATCGACAGAATCAAGCCTTTTTCTATAATTTAAGTCTAATCATTAATTAATGTCGCATTGGGCTTAAAGAAGTTAAGTTAAATCATCGAATATATAATCATTCCTTAGATGCTATCACTGCCACGTTATCCATTAGGAATTTTTTTTGTTCCGGTACAGCACAGCCTAGAGAAACTCTGAGTTTAAGATGCGGGCCGAGATATTCTTCTGAATAGAATTCATCACTCTGATCGAATCTGCTCTCAGATTTTGCAATAATTATTCGCAATGCTTTAGGGGTATTATTTTTGCTGGAGATTATAGTTATCAGTACAATCTCTGACCCAATGATTAGAAGCTAAGATCAGAAAAGCTTTTCTGTTAATCCCGGAGCCTCAACTACTACTTCATCCCATTCGTCTATAAAATGCGACTAGCAATGCTACTCTTCTCTTGGCGATAGATTCATAGCATATTATTCAAGAGACTTACCATGAAGCTCATACATGCAAATGAAATGTCACTGATGGCTTTTGAATTCAAGCCAAACGAAAGTAGAGCGGATTCATCCAAGTGTGCGTTTGTGACTGTCCTCACCATCAAACAAAGAAGACACTCTATAACCAAAGACACCTGAAACATCTCGAGCATAGGGACCAGCATTCTAAATTCGATAACTAATCGCTATTGTGAAATCTAGCAAACTATATCACGTCCGAATATTGACTAGTAATCTTAGTCAGAGCCTAGGCTTTGGTAGACTGATGTGTAGAAACTGAAGGTGAAATAGCTGATCCTCAAATCTTGTATATCTTCAACAACACTAAGCTCAAACACTTGCTGAGTATAGTAAAATAGTCAAATATTCGAAAAATGACAATGCCCCAAGGAAACTTGACGGAGCCACATGAAGTTTCGGTCCAATTAAATTCCGTCAACGTAAATGAAATTTCCTATGCAATGCCTAAAAAAAGTCGACAAAATTTGTCCAATAGATCAACTGAGCTCAATGTGGTTGCTTTACAAAGCCTAGAATATCCAGGCAGTACAACAGTTAGATCAAGAATTACTCATGAGGTGAGTATTAAAGAGTAGGGAATTAAAAGACTCCCCAAGTTGATAAGATGAAAGTGCACATCAAGAAGGATCATTCCTACACTCGATTATCCCTTCAATAATCAAATTGAAATGATTGATACCACAATTAAAGAATTTAGAAATACCAGACAACATCAGCTTGAATTTCGACAGAATGCGGTCGAAAGCCATTACCTCCCTAAAGCCTCTCGGAATGAATGGATTATTCAATTGGGCTCAAAATGTTTACAGACTATGACACTTTCAATTGAGAATAGACGTTTGCAGATGAACTCTCAAAGCTATCCATACAAAAAAAATGAGAATAAAAAATATCCTGATCGGAATAATTCTCATCCCAAAGGAAATAATCTTCAGAATCCAGAGTTTTCTAGCATAAAACTTGCAGCTTGTGGTGGTAGAAAAAAAAGGCCATGGAGATTTCAATGTAACCCAGAGCGACAGGCAGCATTTAATTATTATTGCACAAAGAATTTGCAAAATTATATGTTGCTTCCGGATGAGAAAATACCTAGTTTGAAAGATCCGAAAAGTGAGTAGATCTCGATTTAGCACTGAAATTAAAATCCTTGAGACTGAACCAGTTGACATAGATCTTAATGATTTTCAGACTTATAATTCTAAGCCAGTGAGCCGTGACATGATGTCAGCTTCAAATTTTCAGTTAAACCAAGACAAACCTTTTATAAGACGATCCTTAACTACTCATCATGAAGTAGCAGCAACATTACCTAATGACCAAGACTACAGAGTTCAGAAAAATTCGGATCGGCTATTTCATCATCGAAGGATAGAAGAAACTCAAAATCAAACAATAGATGAGAAAAAAAATCCCATTAAAAATGAATGTCAAGTCTTCACAACAGAGCAACAGACGGCTCAAATCGCTGAAATTACAAGAGCAAGAGTATTAAGGAAATTTGACGTGCTTGACCAAATTTATGAGAGTGAAAAAAGTTCTGTCAACAAGAAATCCTTGGACGACCTCGGCCAGAAGTCTAAGGAACAAAAAAGAGATAAGATTAACAAAGAAGTCAATACAAATACAATTCCTCAGAGCTCCAAGAATTCTAAAAGTTCTCATTCTTTAGTAGAGTATCGAATAGCCACACCACCTAGACAGCGGTTACGAGGCTCTAAGCCCAACAGAAAGCCTTTCATCGTTAAATTTATATCTCCTTGTCGCAGATCACGCGGACGGCGTTGTCGTCGGGAGAGTTCAGTGAGCTCAGGAAGTGATAATCTCCACGTTTTTTCACCTCGGTTGCCATAGGTACTTTGCAGACGACTGTGACGAGCCCACCTGAAGAATTCGATTTTTTCATGAAGATACACTATTCCATGAAGACATTATTCTTAACCGGTGAATAGTATTAAATCTCTCATAGACGATTACGTGGGAGTCTTAATTTAGGTGGTAGACCAAAGCACCAGAACGTCAAGAGATTTAGCTTTTGGATAATTGATTGGATATTTAGAAGTAAACCGAGCCTAATGAAGCTTGGATAAGTAGGTTTCAGGGTAGATATGCAGGACAATGTAGTGTTCCATAATTGAGAACATGAGATTGAAAGTCCCAAGCCAGATTGAATGATGGATTAATATCATTTTTCTTAATAAAAGCAGATGAAGCTTTCGTAAATTTTGATACAAGTCGACGTCTAGAAATTAGTTATTAATGATATACGGGAAATATCATATATATTTCAACTGCAACAGACAGAATACTAATCTGAAGCCTAGAAAATAGCTGTGTCTTTCAATTAAAAGGTAGCCCTGATTGTAAAAATCTTTGCCAAAGGCTCATTACTTCCAGACAGGTTGATAGCCTGTATTTATGAAGGAGGAATCAAAAGCCTCTCTCTTAAAGTTAGCGGCTCAGATTTATGCCTTTCCCTCTTGTATTCGTGACAAATTTCTATCACGCAGTTTTTCCCGAAGTTTTCTTTCGTTCTACAATTAACTTCCACAAGCCTTTGAAGAGTATGGACACCGGCGATGGCTATTACTAGCCCGCGCAATCGACTCAGGACACTTCTAAGAACGGTTCCGCCAAACGTATTTTCGAATGTCTTTTTCTAGAGCTGACCTTCCTCCCGAGCACTTAACACGCCATTCCTAGATGCAAGAGCTTCGTAAGAGGAGTATGAGGCGCTAGCTCTTACTCTTTGGTCGGATTTCAGAACAGTTTCACTCGCCGCATTGTTCGCAGATTCCTGGACAGCCTCGACAGCTGCATGACTACACTGAGATGGCGCAGCGTATCCACACCCTTATCAGATGTCTCCAACACTTTCATGGTCTGCTGATGATCTCCTACTAACTACGAAGCAGACGCGTGCGAATATTGGTAATGCATCTCTTAATCATTTCTGCACGTAGATGTAATGTAATTGCCTGATTCTAACTTTCCAAAAATCGTAAATTATAATAATGAAGTACGTTTGAACAGCAATCGCTGTAGACCTTTCTCAAGTAATCAAGCCTATTGGGATATGTAATCCTTTCGTTAATTATAACCAGCCAATTGTGCTTGTTCAACAAGCTCCCTAATTTGGCAAGCATGATTACTGGAAGTTAATCTTTATGGCAGTAGAATTTTTGATGTAATCAAGCTTTAGAGCTTGATAGTCGTCTCGCATGTTAATTGGGTTAAAAGAGAA
This sequence comes from Podosphaera leucotricha, assembly GCA_013170925.1. Lineage (NCBI taxonomy): Eukaryota > Fungi > Ascomycota > Leotiomycetes > Helotiales > Erysiphaceae > Podosphaera > Podosphaera leucotricha. The sequence continues at coordinate 1,898 of JAATOF010001827.1, read as the reverse complement.
AGATTTATTCTAATTTTGAATAATTTTCGAGACATGAGTCAGATAAGTTCTTTATTGCCCTAATTATTTGGCTACTTTGTAGTTTTTTAGGTGTGAGATACAGAGGCTGATGAAAAACATCTCGTCGTTAAGAAAACTTAGAAGTTGGTGGAAAATGTACGCGTTGACCAAATATCTCATGGGGATTACTTTCAACCCTCAAATAGAAAGACGGTGAAATATTTTAAGGAGTTGCGTGTAACTTTTGTCTTCATTCTTCAAAGTTACAAGAATTTTATAATCCAATGGTGAATTGTAGGCATAAGTGTGTAGAATTTCCGAAAATTCCTGTTAATGGTGGGTTTTAAAGTTTGCAGCATAAGACTCAAACTGGACTGATACTCTCATTAGATGCCTTGCTTTTTCTGCGTTTTGACTTGCTGGCTCCAGGTGTTTTTGGGCTTTTCTCTCCACTTCTCTCCTTCAGTCCGGATGACAAATCTGTTTTCAATGGGGTCGGCTTTGAAAATTCCACAGGGCCATTATTAGCTGCTGCCAGGGCAGACTTTTCCTTTCTACCAGTTGAGGAAAGGTGAAATGCTCCTGGTTCTCCAGTAATAGGATTTTCATCCATACATTCATCTCCATATTTAAGATATATGTTAATAGACTCTTCGAAAAGGCGCGTCGCGAGAATGTTACTCATTTCGAAGGGGGTACTGGTATTTTTCTTCGTGTTTTTGTTCTGCAAGTCCTCGGAAGTTGGCGAATTTTCTTTACTATTCTTTGAAGTTCCTTGTAGATTCTGGGACAAAGAAGATTTTGTCGTAGGCGGTAAGTAATTATGGCCCAGAGCAGGACTGAATATTGGGAGTGCGGAGGCTGACGAAAAAAACTTGTGTAGTGAGGAGATTGTTGATAACTACTGAATATTAATCCCTATAATTTTCATGGAGAATTTCTTAAATTACCATACGACTTGAAATCACATCGGCAACAGAAGGTGCCATGTAGATGTTCTCCCCCACCAAGAAGTAGGTAGAGTGCACAGTGATCTCATCCTCTGCGCCTGCTCTTTTCTTCCTCGTTTGTTTTCTGATAACCCAGACTCCAGTGCCAGTTCCTGGGGCCATTTCGGCAGGTCCAAAAGCTACCATGAATTCTAATCCAGTCATAGTCTTAAGCCGTGCTTCGAATGCCTCGCGGGTTTGTATTATCGGCATCATCTGTGGATTAAACATAGCTTGACTAAATAAAACAGCGTTATTTGAAGTTCGATCGAAAAAAGGAGATTGAGCAAAGTAGAATAGCACCGAGTTTGAATGCACGCCTTGCATCTCCATAGCTGTTTGGGGTGATTTCCATTGTATTTCGTCTAGCGGTGGCTCCAAAACAGATGTCATAGTTAAATAAATAGGATACTCAAGTAATGAACTGGAAATCAATAAGAAGAGAGTCAGTGTTATGTTGGAAGATGTAAATGTGAAGACATATACATGTATTTGTTAGCTTGATCAAAGCCCCACCTGATGTTTAGAGAATATTAGACATTCTCTAGCTAGTAATTTTAATACATACTGCGCCGATTGAAATACCTTAACCACACCCCTCTGAACTGCTTCCAAGTACTATGAATATGATCAACCAAGCGTAGAAGGAGTCTTTTAATAGGGTTCTGTATTATTATCAGTCTATGATCAGTCTTTTTAAAAGAGTCAGGGAAGTCGAAATCGCAAAGCTGTCTGACTACTGATCATGAAATATACCCAGTGGGCTCGCATCATGGTTCTTCTTATTACTAAAGTCAGAATTCAAAAGAAAAATATATGTATCTCTGAATGTCAGTTGGCTGGATTTAATGCCCCCTTAATTATTTTGAATACATTTAATTTCATATTTCTCCTACATGCAATGATCTT
>JAATOF010001815.1:0-11051 GCA_013170925.1 Podosphaera leucotricha | reverse complement strand
GTGGCTCTGGTGTCTAGGCCTCGCCTGGCTAGGGTTGCAGGTTTTTTGAGAATTTTTCCCGCGTACACAGTTTCCATCACTGCTCTTTTTACTTATTTTTTTTTCTGAGCAGAAGGTTCCGCAGAAAAGATTGTTAAATTCTACGGGTATTACCGAGTCAAATGGCTACCCGTCATGGGTCAATGTATCAGTGATCTTAGGTTCGGGGCAAAAGGGGATAGGAGCACCATAAAAGGTGTGGCCTGGGTCAGAGAGGAGCCCTAGTGTTATAATAGTCTTGGACTCAAAGTAGCACGAATAAATCAAAAAATCAATCAATCAAGCCCAATTGAGTCGTAGTGGTGCTTCCTTGTGGAAGTGGTCGTAAAGTGGGGATCAGAGGTGGAGGGAGTGCAGATTCTGCTAATGCTGTAGCTTCCGCATGTTATAAGACGTGGAATTTTCGAGGGAAAATATATAGTCTGGTGAAATGAACCTAATGTCTTCGTATTTGAATAAAGAGGTGGGGTCCAATGGCTATCGAGTCGTTCCCTTTCTTAATATAGTCAAGAATTTAAATTAACCCCTGTCACGCTAATGCAGTATGGCTAACTTAGGCCTGTAGTACTGTACATACAACTACCCTAAGTTGTCTAAGAAATTACATGTAGTTAAGCGTTGGTCAAGATTATCAAATTTTGCATTGATTATAAGATATTTCTCGGGATGTGCGACTGAACAACACCTGCTGACTAGACGCAGTATCTCGTCACAGATTAAACACTAGTATCTTGACCATTCCCCAAGGATACAAACATAAATCTGAGCGACATAATAGTTCACGAGACTGCATAGACTGGAATTCGCAAGCTTAAACCAAAGTAACTGATGAACTTGGTATCCAAAACATCAAATCTTCGAGCTCAACACTAGAATACTTATGCATGATGTCGACTCAGATTTCCTCTAACCCTTCTGCTCAAAGCGTTGCAATATTACTTCCCAAACTTAACGACGTTGATCCAGATTACCGATTCATGTCACTGAATGATCTTTTCCAAGTTTTGACCATTGGAAAACAGGATTTCTTACACAGTGACTTCAACACTGCGGCGCGTGCCGTAGATGGTATAATAAAATCTCTAGATGATCAAAATGGTGAGATACAAAATCTAGCTCTCAAATGGTAGAAAATCTACAAGATACAACACATGAAATTGAGCTGATTCAATTTAGCTTGGCTCCTTTGGCCATAAAAGTTCCGGCAAGTATTCTACCACCACTGATTGAAAAACTATCTACTTTAACAACGCAAAATTCTGTTGACAGCTCCATTCCTACAATGGCCTTAAGAACAATTGTAGTAAATCTCCCTAGGCCAGTAAGTGGGATTGTACCCACAAAAGAGACCATCGATGCCTACACTGCAATCAGCAAGGTCTTAATCCCAAGGCTTGTTGGACAATTAACAACTCCCAAAACTCAAAGCTCATATACATCGCTTCCTTCTCTACCAGTTCATGTCTTAAATCTTGATAAAACAATCAAAATTGATCCAGAAGGTATTGATGTTCTCATTGAGATTATCAGGTGTTTTGGTCCAATGTTGCAAAAATTGGAAGTTGAAGTATTGCAAGCTCTTCTGGTAAAAATTCTAGAAGCCGAATGGGCTAGCTCTGTGGTCAAAAAGCGAATTATTGTTGCATTATCCATTCTTACAACCTATATTGACGATCAGAAACTTAGCGGACTCATCTCTCAACTACTTACCAACCTGCAAAAAGATAGACTAAAATTAACACAAAGAAAGCTCTTTATAACGGTTTTCGGATCTATCGCTCGCTCAATTCCCTTGAGGTTTGGAACGTATCTCAAATCAGTTATCCCCTTTGTCCTTGCAGCAGTTAGTGAACAGGAGCTTTCTGAACAATTGGAAAACTCCATGGAAAGTGGAGAACCTAACCCAGAGCTAGACGATGTTCGTGAAGCTGCTTTAATCGCTCTGGATACTTTTCTATCTTCCTGTGGAAACGAAATGCATGACTACACGTATGATGTAATTGATGCTCTTCTTCGCTTTCTTAAATACGACCCCAACTACAATGATGATGAAGATGAAGAAATGGGGCTTGGCCAAAGTGATGATGACGAAAATGATTTTGATGATGATGATGATGAATTCGAGGGTGATGCTGATTTCGATAATGATGATGATGATGATTCGAGCTGGAAAATTAGAAGATGTTCTGCGAAAGCTCTTTACACCCTGATTTCAACTCGTGCGAGTGACGATCTTCTTAACAATGGTAAAATATACTCAAAAATTGCCCCTGCGTTAGTTCAACGCTTTAGTGAACGCGAGGAGAATGTCCGTTTGGAAGTTATTGCTACCGTTACTTCTCTCATTCGAAAGACAGGCGAAACTTCATTCGTCAAAATCCCAGCCGACGATGATTTGTGTTCCATCAGTAATGTATCCCAGTCTCGGAAGCGAAGGAGAGAGAGTAGCAACAATAGTTTATTTGAAACAAAAGTCTTAAATTATTTTTCCGCTGGCCTAACATCACCCATTATTGAAGCAACACCAACTTCTGGAACACGTGCTGACTTGGCCAAACTAAGTCCTGCAATAATAAAGGCCTCGACAAAATTATTGAAAAAAAAGTCGATTCCGACGAGCCAAGCTCTGGTTAGACTTCTAGATGATATGGTATCAGTTCAAAATGGGGGCCTTTCTGAGTACTTTGGTCAGCTAGTTGATCCAATCGTCGAAGCAATAGAAACTACCTCTGGTACTACTGGATCTTCCATAACAATTAGTGGTACAACATCAGCAACTGCTAACACATTAAGAATTTCTGCCTTGAGACTGATTGGATCTATTGCTTCTACTCACTCTTCTAGTGTCCTATATCCATACTTTAAAAAGATTGTATCAGGGGTTACTGAAGCTGTGAACGAAAAATATTATAAAGTTTCAAGCGAAGCAATCGGAACTGCTGAACAATTAGTCAAAGCGCTTACACCACCAAGATCAAAGCAGATAACCCAAAACGATCAACCTCAGCTCTATCAACTTTACCGCACTATAATAAACCGCGTAGCTGCAAATGATGCCGATATGGAGGTTCGGCAACGAGCCATACATGCTCTCGGAATTTTACTGGCTCGCACCGTAACTCATGATGGGTCTATATTCCTTTCGTCCGAGGAATATGACTTAGCTTTGAATCTGCTATGTGACCGTCTGAAGAACGAAACGACGAGATTTGCTGCCGTAAATGCTATCAATACTATCGCAGCCCTTGCTGGAAAAACGAACCAGCTACGAGCAGGATGGATAAAAGATGTATCCCTAGAGCTATCAACCCAGTTTCGTAAATCTAATCGATCTTTACGTGGAGCGAGTCTGGGGGCTCTGAAGAGTTTAATGGCTATTCCTTCAGCATCATCCGCACTTGATATGGCTTCTCTCGAGACTCTTGTTAATTCAGTTCTTCCACTTCTACTGCCTGCTGATATTCAACTACTTGGCCCTGCCATTGTTTTACTGGCATCTTTTGTCGATATGAATCCGAGACTTGTTGTTAGAGAACCTTTGAACTTGGCTCTGTGTGAAATAATAAGGACAGAAATTGGAGGGGCAGTACTTGAAGCATTGATAATTCTTGTTGCAAATATCGGAAAGAACGGTGTTGGCCAGGAATTAATGTCTTGCTTGTTGCATGATGTTAATAAGAATGGTAATCCAGCCATTGCTGGTAAAGTTATCGGAACATTGTTGGTTTATGGAGGACCAAGTGTTGGTGTGCAAATCGAAACTTTCCAGGCACAGATTTTTAATCCCAATACGGACGAGTATCGACGCTGTTTAGCCCTAGCCGTATTAGGGGAAGCCGGACTACGTCTTGGGAAAAAATCTCAATTGATTCCTGATACATTCACTACACTTTTCTTGACAGAATCTGATAAAGTTCGTCTAGCTTCTGCAATTGCGCTTGGTCGTGTGGGAGCAGGGAATGTTTCAGAATACCTCCCTGAAATTATAAAGAACATGAATAATGATGCTAATATTCAGTACTTACTTCTTCATTCTATTAAAGAAATTATCCAATTAGCGAGCAACAATAACGCGGAAATCAGTGAATATACACATCTTATCTGGGATCAATTAATTCGTGCTTCACAGATCGAAGAAAACAAGGCCATTGGAGTTGAATGTATTGGTAGACTGGCTATCATTGATCCAGAGAAGTATGTTCCTGAACTACAGGTAAGCGTTGCAACTCTGAAATGAAAAATTCCACTCATGTTTAATAGAGCTACCTTGCCAATCCCAATGCTTCAGTCAGAGCTATGACAATACAAGCAATTCGATATACTCTTGTTGATGGAGATAATTTGTTTGATAAAGTTCTAGCAAATTCTTTAGTCCAAATAATATGCACTATGCTTCGAGACCCAGAGATTGAGAATCGCCGATTGGCACTTTCAACACTTAACAGTGCTGCTCACAATAAACCAGCCCTTATAGTTCCTAGCTTAGCTGATCTCCTTCCATTTGTCCTAGATGAATCCGTGATCAAGCCTGAATTAATCCGTGAGGTACCCATGGGTCCTTTCAAGCACAAGATTGATGATGGCTTGGAAATCCGAAAGACAGCCTACGAGACTCTGTACGCACTTATGGAAATTTCCTTTCCACGACTTTCTATTCTCAGTTTCTATGACCGTATTATTGCTGGAATCAAAGATCAGCATGATATCCGAGCATTGTGTAGTCTCATGTTAACGAAGCTTATCATGATTGACCCAGAAGAGACAGCACGAAGGTTGGATGGCATTGCCGATGTATTTAGGAGCGTTTTGAGCGTGAAATTAAAAGATAGTGCCGTTAAACAAGAAATAGAAAAACAGGAAGAGGCAATTCGAAGTACACTTAGAGTTACTTTATTACTACATGGCAACATTCCCAGCGCCAGTGCAGCTCTAGGAGGTGTTAACAGTAATCAAACTTGGAGAAGCTATTGGGAATGGGTTGAAAAAGACTTTAAAACTCACTTACAGGAGATAAGAGAGGAGTCAGCCACGTCAGAGCAGTAAAATTAGTTACGGAAACAACCTCGAACGACCTACCTAAACTGAGATAGACGGGAGAATATTTGGAATTCCCCTAGTTACTTTCTTAGATAGATTTTGAAAATAAACCCAAGTTTCCTTAAAAACTTCCAATTATGTAAAATAAGTGTTTGGCAACGATTAGTCACCGTTATCACAGACACGGGCTAATTATATGACAATGGTTGACTCGTAAATTCGTATTTTTTGTCCCAAATTTTTTGCCTAGAAAACGCCTACAAGCTAACAATAATTCATACTTCCTTGCCACCTATAATTTGAACGCCATGCAGCTAGCCTAAAAACAGGTTACATGGCTACTTCTAGCTCGAAAAACCTACACCTGATGCATAGATTGCATTTCCAAACTCCGCCCCAAGCCAGGCGCTGTGCCCTCCAAGTCTACCGCCTGCACCGTGCTACGCACCGCCCGCGACTCACTCACGAGATTCGAGAAGTACTTCCGGGCGACTTCGCTCTCAGACCTAATCTTCCGCGTCTCCGTCTGCTTAACACTGAGCTGTTCCACACTACGCTGCAATCCCACCCGCAAATTATCCGCTGGGAAGCGTAAAACTTTGCGTACTGAGCCACTGATACGGTCGCTATTCGCGTGCACAAAATCAATAGTTTGGAGTTGCGTGGAGATTTTAGTCGAGAGGCGCTTGGGTAAGGAGGTCGGGATCATTGTGAGGGAGTAATAAGTAGCTGCAATTGCTATTTAATTGTTAACTTTCTGCCTCGGGAGTGGATGGGGGGTACTCACATGCGAGGATAGCGCCAGGTATTATCATTCGACGGATATTTCCAAGTCCGATGGCCTTGGTTGTGAGCAAGGCTCCATCAAGCCAGCCCCAGCCCCCGATAACTTTTTGCCCGATGGCAGTGACAACTGTTAGTGCTACACCAGTACCAGCCATTTTTTCTTGTTGATGGAGGATACTGCTCCAATCAAAGAAATCCCAAATTTCTGTTTCAATGTTAATTTGCTTTGCTAAAACATCTCTTTTACGTCGAAACATGATATCCGAGCGGAAACTTAGATCTGAATAATCATTGCCTAGGTGTAGCATTCCAAATTGCTTTATTAGAGATACCCCTTCAACCGTCTTTTGACGTGCATTCTCCTCACATGCTGTTACAGAAGCTGTAATTTGCGATAATATAGCTTCCTTGATATCATCAGCGTATTGGAATGAGCTCCATAAGCCGGGATATGAGACGCCTAGATCGGATTCAGGGGCGTTATAAAGTGAAGAAGAGAGGGTACTTCTGGTATGGTCGTAGATTTGTTTGCAGGTGTCCTCGATAGTGCGGTCGATATCATCACTAACCTCGGCTTTGGCTTTTTTGCTTTGTTCGAGAAGAGGTTCAAGTTCATCGAGCTCCCTTGTCATACGGTCTAGTTCTGATTGAGCCACTTCTAAGTTTACAGTTGCCAGTGTATGCACATCACTAAGAACATTGAGGAGATAAGTTTTAGCAGGAGCAAGTTTAGATCGAGCGCGTTTTTCCAAGACGAATCGGCGGAGTGACTGTTCGAGGTTTTCGAAATCTCTGATCTTTTCCTTGTTTTTCCCTTTACCCTTATCGTTGGGGTCATGACCCTCAAAGTCTGGACCATCTCCATAGCCTCCGCTGACACTGCCATTCCCACTGCCAGGGTATCCTCCGGGCGGCATAGGAGCTGTTGGTATAGCATTACTTGAAACGAAATGAACTAGTTCTGCATTTTCTTTATGTGTTCGGGGACTAAGGCCAGCTATTTGTTTCAAGATCATCTTTTGGCAGCGTTCCTTATCTTTAATATTATCATATCCATTGACTACGATAAATATATAAGCTTTCTCTGCCGCTGCTGCCCATATGAATTCTTGGGCAGTAATGGTAAAATGATTAGCTGCAGAGACTACAAAGACCACCACGTCGATTTCTTCCTGGCGAGCAAATACAGCTGTTGTCTTGGTAGTGTCCATATTAAGACCTGGTGCATCGATAATTGAAATATCTACTACTCCATTATTGAGTAGAGACTCATCAATAGTTCGAATATCTCTCACATATACTTTGCACTGTGTGTATGTATCGTTTGAAATAACTAATTTCTCGAGATCAAATAAACTGAAAACGTCATACGAACTTTCATCATGTCGGTTATATAAAGCATCTCTATGCACTGCGTGGACTTCTTCTATACCTCCGTTTTCTCTTGCATCAAGAACTTCACAAAATATACTGGTGCAGGGTTGTTGATCTTCAGGCAGAATTTTTCTCCGTAGCAGCGCGTTACAGAAAGTAGATTTTCCAGCGTTCAAATCACCGGTAACGAGCACTTTACTGCTCGTATCTTCGATACGTTCTCTCAAAGAAAGTAAGTGCTTGATGCTTGAACTTATTTTGCCATCTAATAAACTGGCAATTGATGTCTTTTCCAACGAATGAACTAATTCAGTCTGATGTAGCGCACCTAATTTCAAATCAAGCTTCAAAATAGAAAATTCCTTAGCAATTTGAGGAGTGATTAGCCTTGGCTCCGGACTTGTCTTTTGTTCAGCAATCTTGCTAGATTCTGCAATATTTTCTTCATTAAATCCAGATTGAGATCTTCTGAAGGCCCTGGAATGTGGGGACTCTAAATTTTTTGCTTCATATGTATTGCTTGATGGGTAGTTGAAGCCTGATCTGCGGCGTATTTGGTGCGGTTGAGCAGCTTCAGCACGTTGGACAGAGGGATACGTTGCTGGCCAAGTTGAGTTCATTTCCTGCAGAGTTTTTAGGGTTTCGATGACACGATTTATAGATCGCGCAAGTGTTGCTCGATGCTGATTGTACCATAGTTGATGAATCGCGTTTGCCTGAGCTCTCTTATCATTAAGCTTAAACTCCGTCAATTCTGTTCTCGCCACAGATGGGGGTGAGAATGCATTGTAGTCGTTTGTTACATCGCGCTCCGAAAGCTCCAAGCTATCCATTGCTGAGCTACCTCCGTACCCTGAATCATTTTCTATTAGAGCTTGTAGGTGAGCAGCGCTTTCGGAAGTGGATCCGCTGCCTACAGTCATGTATTGAGGGGTGGAAAGACTTAGAGGCGGTTCCTCTTCTTCAATTCCTTTGCCCTTTGGATGGATTCTTTTTCCAGACATTGTTGTAGTTGGCTACCCTAACGTTTAGCGGTTGGGCTCTAATTACTATTGTATAGAGGTAAACGAAATGATATTATGATCCATTTAATTTTACAAGAATATAACTTGGAGTTGTCATTGCTTAAATCACGTGAACTAAGAGATATTAGCTTCGGATTTATTATCGCCAATCTGTTACGCATTGAATACCGCTCCACCAGGTAATTATGGAATTAACTGTACATGTACATGAATGTACACGTTCGTGGACAGCTACAGACAAAGGAATGAGAACATTTGTGGAAATTTTAGTCTTCCGCAATTCCGCAGCAACTATACCTATACCAAACATGAAAGGATATACAGTGGTAGGCTTATTGATGGAGAATCGACTGACACCATACACAATGGTTTTCAACTAAATCTCTACAGTAATTTGCCATATTATCAAATCATAGGTGCTCCATTTCTTTTGACTCTTAGGGTAATTTATCTTTGAAGTATACAATTTTAATTGTTCACTCGAGCCCATTCATCTAAAATTCATAATGGGTTACACATCAATAGCCAAGCGCTCCGATCCTCATACTCAGAGATTAGGGCATATCATAACGCCAAACCGTCACGTTGGCCGAAGTACCACCTGAAGCAGTCAATCGCGTTAATGAGATAAGGAAAACTGCGGATTATTTGCTGGAAAAACCCAAGATTAGCCGTCCCCGTAAGCTAGGATAGTTTGATTGGAAAAACTTGTTTTTCTTGGTACAAAGACCGCAGTCAAGTGCTCAAGGTCTTGTGCCAAACCTCTCTTCACCTGTCTCAGTTAAAAATGTCGATAGATCACTTACAAGGCAAGTTTTAAAGCAGGACCAAAGGCTAAATAACCCCTTCCCTCAGCAATACATCGTCAGAAGCGCTTAAATTTAGCCAAAGCCCATAAAAAGTCGGATCATAAAGTATTAGGAAAAGGTGTTTTCTTAGATGAAAGCAAATTGCAACCTTCTTGGATCCCATGGTCAAAATTGGTGCTGGAAAAAGCTAAATAAAATATTGACATCTCATGGTAGAAAGCCTAGTGTCAAGCATGGAGAAGCAAATATTTTTATTTGGGGTTACATGACTTGGAAAGGTGTAGGCAATATTGCTCGAATTGGAGGTATCACGGATTATACGGCATACCAGAAGATATTTGAAGAATGATTCTTGGAAATATCTGGAAATAAAGGTATTTATATCGCCGGGGAAATTCTGCAGTAAGATAATGCCTCAAAATATGTTTCTCGGTCGACTACTGCCTGGTTTAAAAGCCCAAATGTTTAAGTCCTATCGTGTGCTACAGAGTCATCTAAGATAGATCCGATTGAGAAAGAGCCTATGGAATGAAGTAAATTGACGTTTGAGATAACTTCTATAGATGTATGGACTAGTTAGCTCTAATATTGAGTTGTATTGGGCCTAAATTTGTGCAAAATTTAGTGGCCTCAATGTCTGAAAGAGTCGCGGTATTAGAGAAGGCAAAGAGAGGACACGCTAAGTATTAAAGACGGCCTTTATTTTTCGTATATATACTCTCTAGATCCTCCTTTGATTATAGAGTGAACTATATGTTTTTTGATATTTATAATCAATTATATCCTGGCTTAATCACCACTCAAAATAGAGATCTTATACAGTAAAATTGTGCTGCAGAATTAAAATGGAACACCTCGTTGTTTTGTTCTGTTATTTTTTGCAAATTTAAGCTGGAAGAACCTAGAATCACTGCACTTTTCGTATCAACAAATAAAAAATTTACAAATTTATGTCTCCTAAAAACGTATCCTAATCATGTAAATTAAAATATTATATTATTTAGAGATCTTAGAATATCTACAAATGTTCAGCTTGCGACTCAGAATTACTTACCATAGTTTATGACCCTTGAAGTGAACGATTATCCTGATTCACCATGAATCAATCTATATTAGCAAATCGGGTATTAAGATCAAGAAAAACTCTTCTATGGCGCTGAGATGAATTAGAGTTGGTGTGGCTATCTAGCTAGTCAATTTTTGCCAGTAAATCTACGACTTTCGTGTTGAGGGCATCGAGAACAAGACTCGTCTCACCAAACTCTCGCCTCAAAAACCTTTTCCGGGGAGAATTCGAAGACTAATAATCCCTTACGTACTAAATGATACATATAGCCGGAGCTACAATGTGAATTATCCAATGTAGAATTAGTTCTGAGGGGCGTCGTTGATGGTCGCCCTATTTTTCTAGGAGCTTGTGATAAGTTCAGGCCTTTATCTGGGTTTCACGAAAATAGACCAGCGGCGTTTCAGCCAGAGCGAAGCAATCAAGCATTGAAGGTATCCATACGGGTAAGATGATAACAAAAAACAAATCTCTGTTTCTACTGCTACCGCATCATTGAGTCGTGCCAGTGCAGAAATCTGAGTGCTATACCTCGACTTCAGTGGAGAAAAAACACTTAAGTCAAGGTTGAAGAACATGACTCAAGTGAGCTGGCAATAATAGTAGTTGAATATTATTCTGCTTGTATAGCCAAAGAAATTCTGTACTTGTATGTCGGCCATGTCCATCCATGATCAAAAGACGATAACTACCTGCTTCTGGTCGTATTTCTGTGATAGAGATATTCTTAAGCCACTTGACTGCAATAAACTCGCTAGTCTATTGATCTTCAGGTGTCGTAAAATACTAACCTAGTGCTTGCTCTGGAAACCAGGTACTTTGTGTGTGTGTGTGTGTGTGTACTATTTATCGTCTGATGTGAGCCAGGCCACTATCCCTTAGGGACATAGGACGTATGAAGGATTTCTAGAATAC
>JAATOF010001811.1:0-21557 GCA_013170925.1 Podosphaera leucotricha | reverse complement strand
CCAGTATGAAGCTACAGAGGCTTCGTATTGTATTTTGATGTTCCTCTTTGCTCGGGCAATAGAGGGTGGGAGGAATGGGGTTGGGGCTGCGCATGCTGATTTTGCCAGAGCGTCGGCAGCTTCATTGCCAGTGATTCCCACGTGGCCTGGGCACCAGCGAATGTCAATTGCCCCAAATGTGTCGAGTTGTTAAGTGCAAGTAGCCAGTCCATTGAGAGAGTTCTGGTCAGTCACAGGGACAGAGTCAAGCGATACGCCAGCCACTTTACTGTCTTCTGCTGAAATTTCCTTTTAGTCTAGCCTGAGCAAAGTAATTGAGTTGAGTAAGTTATTCCTCCCCACAAGTAAAGCATTAGTTAATCAGCATCACGGGATCATGCACCCAGAATCGACAAGCTGCATTGAGAACCTTAATTAGAGGAAGATTTGTATTGGTACATACCATCAGAGCCACCAAATTATTTTTTAGTCTTTATTGTAGCCGATATTCTATATTTATATATATTCTTAATCCACATATACAAAACGTAATTATCATAAGTTTTAAGAAATGGATCACAAATTTTATCGATCGCAATCCATTCGTTTTATTTACGTTGGGTAGAAGAAAGATTAAGATTGCTAAAATAGAGGAGACTGATCCGCAGTTACTACCAGAAATCTATCTCGTACCAGTACTGTATGTCAGCCAGGTGTAGAAGATTGAAGTGAAGATGTCTACAATACGAACCCGAACTCCAAAAACTTATGTTCTGAGGATAAAGGACTAAGCCACAAACTTCATGATGAGCCGTTTATAAAGTCTTATAAAAAGCATTTCCAAAGCACTCGCACGCTACCATTAGAGGCTCAAAGCACTGATTCCCGCCTGCCTACATGTACGTATTTACAACAGTCATGCCATGAACGGTTTCAAATTCATTTTGACATAAGAGATTAAGTACACGCTACTTTCTGACGTGATAGACCATGAGCTGTGACATAATAATAGACGGAAATGAAGAGTTACAAACGGTTTGGGCTTCTTCTAATTTTTTTTTGCAGTATTCGTCCGAGGATAATAAGATGCCAAGTCTCACGCAATGAATTATTTTGATCAAACGCCTCATGCCAGTAATTTCTGATTTCAGTGGGAAGTCCCGCGAAAAACTTTCATCATTTGATGTATGTATAAGATTATTATAAATTGGTTTATTCATTGATTCATCAAATGGATATTGTTTTAGGGTCTTTTTCCTTCCTGACATCAGCGTGCAAATGTATATTGGAAGAAGAGCATTGTAAATTTGGTCACGGACTGCTCTGGCCTCCATAAACTGATCGCTTTGAATAAGACCACGTCATATAGAGGTTAATCCAAGACTGAATTGCATTAACTTTATGACAGCGCTCAGCCGTTATCAGAGTCTCATTTTGTCACTATTGAATGCTTATGCACGTCATTTTATTAACTTTAAAGACTTGGTGCGTCGAGTTTTGCCATAGTGCTAATAAATTCAAATTTCTAGTGAAAAACGTACAATGATTGATTGATTTTCATTGCATCATAAGGGTGGGTGAGGGCTTTTTAAGGGTCAACGCACTATTATGGTGAATATATGATTGAATCCGGAATAAATTGAAACATGAAAAGACTGCGACTTATCTCATATTAACAGGCTCTGAATAAATGACGGCGATATGTAAATTTAGAAGAAAAGCCTCGAATTTCTGTTATTATGCCGAGTCGGTTTCCACAGTAACCTCCAAACGCTTTGACTATAATTTATAACCAGATGTCACGAGGCTTGGTATAGAAGTGCTGTGAATAGGTCCGAGAGAGCGGGTTGCGTTGTATCCGTCTCGCTATCGGAGCCTCAAGTGATATTTGACATTCATTTAATAGCGTGTCAAAAAGGCCTTGAATATGGAGAATGTAGTAGGTATAAATCTGTTTAGAAACGGCCAATCAACCGTAGTCTTATATTCTGAGTTTCTGCCTCCGCCAACATCTCATAAATCTATATAGCCTACATACTGCAAGCTGGAGAGCAGTTAACAAGGCAAGTTGAATCTGAGCTTCACATGATAGTTCGACGTCTTCATCGGCGGGAAGTTTTGTCAAAACTACTCAAAAGACCGTCTACTTTTTTTTGATCGACATTTTAAGAATAGTTGTCCAGAAGACGCGTCCGACCGATCAGGAGGTAGTTAGCCGTCATAGATTTTAAGGTTCTCTATAGCCTTAGAAAAGACTGATAATATATTTACTGGCTCTATTTGTTTTCGGACGAATCTCAGAACAAGTTTGCTTCCATTCGGGTTTGGGGGAGATAGTGTTTTGCAGTAGCGCCAGTTGAGTTGACAAAAGGAGAGGCAATAATACGCGTCCATCGGATGAAAGCTTATCTGATTACTGGGGAGGTTTCATGGTCAGCTCCTACGTACACGGACAGCCGAGAGATCTAACTCAACCGGATCGGATGGTGTAGTGGTGCATCGTCTGGGCCAGCTATTCTCTTAAGTGCAAGTGCAGTCAAGGTATCCTAGCCCAGTGAGACCGTCAAACCACTCATATTCGTTCGTAGGATGACCAAGACACATACAGATAAATAATTAGAGGCTTTTTTCGCCATTCCCTTCGAGATATTTACGGGCGAGGTTACACGCCGCAAAGCATCTTCTTGATTGGTTATTACTAAAATTATAATTACATGCAAACAATCAATGATAAAAATAAAAAAATCCAACTCAACCAAATGTGTCTCTCGTATCATTATTATCAAGAAGCAACAAGGTATAAAAATTGCTATACTATGCTATAATAATTTTTACAAGTCTTACATCGATCTTCGGGAGACATACGAGTACGTGGATTGTAAGGCAAATAAATAGGTGTACATGTATAGTTATACGCCTCGGACATATGCAGACTTGGTGCTGCGCCATGGTCATAACTTTTCAGTCAATATGAATGGCTCATGTTTATTGTGCTTATTTTAGGGGCTGGCCCGGCTGTCGATGGGATCTACAAATTTAAGAAGTATCAACCCTTATGATCAGCGACATTTGACCCAACTAACCAACCAGCCAACCTCTAAATTCATTCGCACGTGGAAGAGAGGCCTTATCATCAGATCAAAGTAGAAACATCCAGCCACACAGATCATGATGAAATGTTTTGAAATTTAACTGTGTCATTTCAGATTGTATGTCAATCGTAGACAGATGAAGACCCGAAAACTCAAGAAATTATGTTGTGCTATTCACGGTTATACTTATATACTTGTACATGTATATAGAGGATAACGAACCGTTGCACTATATATCATCAATGTGACACGTACAGGAAGACTCGATCGAGGTACCCGGTATAACGATACCTAGAATTCTCAAGAATCGACTCCGATTAACAAGTGCCAATAGGAATAAGTTCTCGGAGAAGTTCTGCAATGTCTTCGCTTAGAGCGGGTGTGTTGAATTGACTCCCGGAGTCCTTTTAAGCCCAATTAGGAAACGCTCACTCACATACATCCGATGCAGTCAATCCCTTCTTCTATCCTCGTGTCTCTAATTTTTCTCTAGGTTTGAAGTCACTCAATTCTACTTAAGTCATTTAATCTCTGATTAGACTTGAGCCAGTTAAGGTTATGGGAGAGTCGAGACATGTGATATATAAATTTTCTTTTTGCGGGATTGGATCATTTTTGTTTCGTACAAGAACTTAAGCCCAAAGTTTTCTCCTTCAGAAAAGCCTTTTGATATATTCTGGCTGGCGAAATATAGTCTTCCTAGTGATGGATCCCCTGGTTTCTCAGTATTATGTTCTAATAGTAAAGTAATAATCAATCATCATCATTATATTTGAGCGTGCCTTTTTTTTTCTCGTTTGCCTTCGCTAGCCGATGGGGAGAGGGTGGAAAGGAGCAAACAGGCGCTTTGACACTTTATTCAATACATTGTATATACTTCTCTTTCAAACTCTGTCATCAGTTATGGCACTCCCATTAGGGAGTAAATGCACATATATAGAGTTGAAGTAAAAGGAAGAGGGAGATTTAACCCAACCAACTAATTTGCAAACCTCGACCCCGATGACCGGCATGTCAAGTACGACTGATTGGCGTGATATGAAGGACTCATAGTTGTTGGTGCGGCCGTCAGAAGATAGACTCTTGTATGAATAGACACATCTGAGGCAGAAATTATGACGCGATGAGGCTCAAGGAGCACTGATTTCCCTTAAAAGATATGAATTAATGACATGCATGGAGCTCGTAAATATTGCCTTGTAATATTGAATATTCGGATTCGGCTATTTTAATATAAACCTGCTAAGATGATATTCTCTAGGAACAGATTTGTATATATAAATATATAAATATGTCTGTATATATTTGTATATATAAATAGAAAAATATTGATTCTTCATTTTTCGAATACAAGTAGATAAAATAATATTTTCAATGAGACGGAGATTGTGATGGACAACGTTGTAGCAATTATTGTCACTCTGACCATCACCAAGTCTTGATTGACTCTTGGCTTTAGAGGACGGATGATGTACACGTGAATCATTAATACTGCTCATATGCTATACAGGTACACAACCACATATGGTTTCTTCTTTCGAGAGCAAAGCTTTGGCGGCGGCCTAAATTGGTCTAAAGCGACGAGTGTGAGAATTTCCGATGCAATCCGCCGCAGAAGCGCCCTGTATTTTTCTTAGGTACAGGCGATCCTGTTTCTTGTTCTTTGCCAAGTCTTCCTTTTTCTGTATTTTTCTTCTCACTGACTGACAGAATGACTGACTGACAGGATGATTGACTGACTGATTGATTGACTGACTGATTGGCTAAATGATTGATTGACTGTTCCGCTCTCCACACCTCTTAAATACTAGCCGTTTCTACTCCCCTCACTCTAGACACGTACATAAACTCTGTCCTTTTCGTTGTATCTACTAAGCTTTTGTTCATGTGTTAAAACCCAGAAATTCGACATCAGGAATTAGATCTTTGTGGCGGATTGCATTACAAGTGAAAATTCAAATCTAAGGACCCCCCAAAACCGTCAAACGGGTACCGGGCCCTCTCCCCGACCCCGGCCGGGGATTGAGTCGATAACAGTGATCGCTGGGTTGTCACCCATTTACTACATACTGACAAGTCCCGGGATCAGGTGATGACCCCCTACAATAACAGGCATTCCCTAGACAACGATTGATAATCGAGCGGCGACGGTGGGTTGGTTACTGGCTTTACATTCTGCTTCAACCTGCCGGCCGTGATTTAGATGCATGATACCGCAACAAAAAAACTGTAAAGACGAGATCAACTCAATCTGGTCCCAAGAGCTGAGGTGACTGTTATGTCCGAGTGCTTTTCGTCGGATAATGACCAACGCGTCGAGCTGGCCCAGCTTGACCTCCTGCACTCTGCACATGGCGACGCACTCAAATGTAAAACCCTACTGATGCACGCATAAGTCGTTCGTCAAATATTCTTCCGTAGTAAAAATCATTTATTCGTCCTCTCCTCCGCGCTCCCTCCTTTTTCCAAGTCGTTTGGACAAGTAAACTCCGTGCCCTGACCAGTTTTTAGACTCTTTCGTCGACTGCGTGATCCAGCCCCTTCCTAGACAATAATTTGTCCAATTAAGTCTACCCAGAAACAATCGATCTCGTAGGGACCACGAAATGACCCCCTACATCGCATTACTTTAACCTTAAAGACCTAGTTAAGTAGCCCAAGCGACACAGACCAACTTGGTGATTCCCCACCCCCGCCCCCGCCGCCTCCTCCCCCAGCTATGCTGTATCCAAATCTGCCTCCAGGGAAAAGCGGAAAAGACATGAAGGGTTTGAGGAAAAAGTCAGATAATCTTTGACATTCCCCGTCCTTTACTCCATTCGAGACAAGAGAAGAGACTTCCCTTCTCACACTAGTTTGAGCGGCATAATTTCATAATTTCATGCTTTCTTCCTCCTTTCCTCCCCGTCCTCATTGATCTCTCCATCGCTCAAAAACCTCATGTATACTTCGGGACCAATCCATATTCGTCCACGTCTCAATCACTCTCCTCTACTCATTCATTTCACGTCTTCGTTACTTGACTTTCATGACCTCCGGTCTGACTCTGACTATGGAAAATTCAATATCAGATTACTTGAATGCTTCGCTATGGCCGTCATATGCCCTTCAACAACCCTCAATGGTCCCTAGTCAGCACTCTTTCCAACCAGACTACCACTCTATGGGCCTGCCATTTGTAGACACAGGTGAGCTACCCAGAGAAAGCAGCTACTTGCGTGTGATGGTGATTATATCATTATCTACCAAAACTAACGGGACATAAATATAGAAGCTCCTTTGCACACGCACCCAGGCCACCCTTCACTGAAGAGAACTTTTTCAAAAACAGATCTCTTGTCTTTTAATGAGAATGTACACGACAAAGACGAACACCCGAAAATAAATCAAGGCCATCGATTGATGTCGTTTACACGCATGCCCCCCAAGCATACCATCCTGGACAGCCAGGGCCATGTTTCACCAATGAACCTTAGCGCGCAGCTCCATGGGATGTTTTTCTTGTCCGAGCTTGCTCCAATGGCGAGCGAGACGCAACAAACAAAGCCAGAACTTACTTGCTATCGTCGAAATCTATTCCAGATATCAGGAGGCGTAACTATGTCGCGAAGGACTCTATCTTACTTGACAGATAGGGGCGAGCAACTATCTGTCTTAACCATGGAGATTAGTATTTCGGCAACAGAGTCCGTTGATGGAAACGTGGTAAAGCTGATTGTAATTCCCTGGAAAACCCCCCCGCCAAACTCACCCGAAATTGCTTCCGGACCGGAACGAGAGCCTTCAGCCATCCCACTTCAGATACCTCACGATGCATTTGATCACCAGAGTGAGAGCATTGTCTCTCCATTCGCCTTCCGACGGTTGCAATTTAGAATTGCCACAGCGAATAATGGTCGACGACGAGAGCTACAGCAACACTTTATTCTGCATTTAAAAGTGATCGGGACACTTGCCGATGGATCTCAAGTTGATATGTGTGAGTCCACAACAGCACCCATTGTTGTGCGAGGTCGGAGTCCGCGAAATTTTCAGGCAAGGAGAGAAATTCCTTTAATGGGATCTTCGTCTTCCCGTGGTAACCCGCCAGAGCTACAAATCACGATGAATTCCATGAATACATTGGTTGAAACCAAAACACAACAGGCAATCGATCAAAGAATCGATCGCAAATTTAGGCTACCCGGCGCTAGATTCTCCTTTGAGCCAACTAAATTAGAGGACCCCATTTGTTTATCGTAAGTGCAAGACCCGTGCTGCAGTGGTGGAGGTGCATAGTTCTCGTACTGCACTTGAAACATTGTATGTGAAAGAAGTTATGAGAGAAACTAACAGGAGCTAGATCGACATTTGCGCCGTGGGAGAGATCAACGATATCAGATCACCAATCCGCTCTCACTAAGTATCCTCTTACACCGATGACACTCGGAAGATATTTTCATGAGCAGTCTGTAGGTCAGACAGAAACATGTGGGAGAGCCTCGTCGCTGGGTTCGGAATCACCGTCCTCTGTCAAATTTCCTTACCAAAGTTACCATCCGCTTCCCCCCAGCTGTAACAAAGATCACTCCCAAGCACCCCTTACACCGATGACTGTAGGAAAATATTTTCATGAACAGACGACTGGTCAGACTGATACGTGCGCAACATCATCATTAGGTTCGGAATCGCCTTCCTCTGCGAAGTTTCTCTACCAAAATTACCAAACAATCACGCCCAGCAGTGATAAAATCCGAAAGCAGACCATTTATGTGGACGATAACCCGCGTCCGAATAAATCACCGTGTTTTGTCGTACCAAGCGAGTCCAAATCATTGGCTTCTTACCTCGATGAGACGAATGAGACGGACTGCTGCCTGACGCAATCATTTAATAGTGCAAGTACTTTCCCGACATTCGCGTCAGATGAAGGATATATTGATCCAACTGATCCGATGCACTGGGCAACCGAAATTGAAACTGCCGCCTTGTACGAATTACCCAACCAAGTACCTCTACTGCCACCATATGAATTTTCCGATCGGTTAGAGGAAGAATCAAGGCACGGTGAAATACAGCAGCCACATCTTTACACGTGGGGGACGCATGGAGGCGACTTGCGACATGGACTGTCAACTTGATAAAGATGGTGTCACGAAGGTTACGAAACGGCCGGTGTCACACACCGAAATCTCTAAGAACGTGGCAATGATGCAACGACGAATATGAAAGCGCCCGGTTCGCGCATATGAAGTACTGGTACGACCTGGCGCTAGCGGATTGAGATAGGAATCCAAGTTGAGTTGACTGAGGTTATAAACCAAGGAGAGAAGCGTGCGATGTGACCAGGTGAGAGGGAGTGAGCGACCCGAGGGTATCTGTCTGTGCTGGTGAATACGCAGAGAGGATCGGCAGCTCTTGGTGAAGATTAGATAACTATATATGAAATAAATACTAATACCCCTCAATCAAATGTTGTATCTCCACAGTAATCTTCATCCGCGACGTCAGTGGGATCGGCTAGCGCTCCTGTTGAGTGAAATAAATCCCGCGACAAGTTCCTCCCACGCGTAGCTAGCTCCATAACCGACCGTGCTCAGTCCCTGCCGCTCTTACCGCACGGACTTTAATCACGTACCTCGACGTCCATATTACTTCCCTCTCTTTAATCCTTCCATTCTTGTGCTGCCTACATGTTTGAAGCATGCGAAGTCCGCAGGTATGTTTTCATCTCGCCAGCACTCATTAATTTACAATTCAAATAACCCTATGGTACTGTTCTAGTGTCCGCCGCATCGATCTAGAAGCCGCAAGTACACGTGCCTCGTCGCCATTAGATGATTCGTATCTCGCCCTCGAGGCCCAACTCCACCAAAAACTCATCGCACGCTACGGCCCTATTTCTCCCATTAATACTACTCCTGCACAATCAATCACTTCTACTGCCAATTTTCCTCGCGTCGTGGCGCCCTTGCTAGCTGCACCCGCACACAGTTACGAATTCCCCCTCTTTCGTACCGCTGCATCCACCCCACAACACATCCACCTTCCGCCTGACTCCACAAACGACGACAAGGACTCCACTGGGAAATTTATCGTGCCGTGCCGACGTGCCGACTACTATCTCACCACTCGCGCTGTCGGGGAGCGCCGTGCGCGCTTCCTGCTTACCGCCATCGACGGCGATGCCGTGCGCCGTCTGAGTCGCCAGCGTTCCTGGGCCCTAGAAGTACCGTGGAAAGTCACCGTCGTGCGGGGGGGTCATGCGCGACGCGTTGTCACTCCATCTGTTGCCTTGTCGATTCAGACGCTGTCGACTAAGCGCACCAAAGCCGGGAAGAAGCGCCGGATTGCATTGCGTGTACGGCAGCGCGTGCATGAGGCCGCGGCTGAGGCAGATCGGGTGGCACTGCTGCAAAAAGCCGAGTCGGACAAGGCAAAGCGGGTGCGGCGGAATCGAGAGAAAAAATTGAAGCGGCGGCAGAAGAAAGAGAAAGAACGGGGGACGACAAACGAAAATGTGTGACTAGTCGATACCGCCATAAAAGCTCATTTTACCACTCTATTTTAATCCACTCTCCTCGGTCAGTCAGAACAACCCCCTATGAACGACGACGCAGTAAATGTTGCCAAGGCTAATCAAATTTATCGGGGTTTCCGATGATGAGGTTCCACTCTTTTTATTTCTCTACGGGTAGGTGCCGGAGCTACATTCAGTCGAGGACACGAGGCAGGGATGAAGAAGCCTCCCTTTAAACAACGCGTTGCATTACCCTTATCACTGCTCCAAAGATAAAGACAGCGTCATCGAGTTATCCACGCGAATGCTGTGAAACATCGAATATACTTTTTACCCGGATGTACTAAGTATCTAGTCGAATCCCCAAACTTACTCACGTGAATCGCGCTCACACGCCCGCAAAAGATTCTTTTTAGTCTTGAAATTCTCCTATGCTCTCAGATAGATTGCAATGTTGTTCCACCAGCTCCTAATCTATGGGTAATTAGTCACGCGTCATTCCGATTTGTCCACTCACCCGGCCACCTAGAACGCAGTGTCGGTCGGTCTTTCGTAGCATGCCAGCCTCGACGCTCTGCTATCATGTTGTCGTGGCCTATAATTCCCATTCCTTATTTTAGCCTCTCATTTCACACCTAACTCTTTCTAGAATGGTTGGACTCGTAGATCTTGACACGCGGCGCGCTCGCATTGCTCGTCAACCTCTGAAGAAACCCGGCTTACACGTGATCATGTCTGTTGCAATAGCAAAACAAAATTTGGAAATTTAGCTTCATAGAAGACACTGCGTGTCAGGCTAGGTTCTGTGGGCTCTCGTCCGCTCCAAGGTGATTCAGGCACTTTGCGGTCGTATACCTCCAACCATTGGTAGTCGAGGCTTTCAGCTTGTTTGGTGCATGTTTTGAGTCTCAATGAAATGCAGGGACTATAGATACAATTTGACTACTAAGGAAAATTGCTCACTCTTAGACGTCTCAAACTATATCTCTAACGAGTGGTTCTGTATGGATATGTCACCAAAGAACGACAACCAAAAGGTAAATAGGTTATATCTAGTCCATGACGCCCTAACATAATTCATGGTCTGTTTCACCGTCTGGCGACTCATCAGACCTGTCTCGCAATGCAAATTTGCCATGTAACAGCTTATTTGCAAATAAAAAACAACTTAAAATTTTCTTGATTGTCTCATCTTGCCCAAGATATCAGTGAGATGTGATACCATTGCTTAGGACAACCCCAAACTATGATTCCCAGTCCTCTGGAAAGGTGCTAACATAAAGAAATCTTGTTTTTGCTTTAGCTTCTCTTTACACAATTCAGTGCCAATGGCTTCACAGTCTTGTACGGTCTCCTTCTCTGACACGAAACCCTCATCTTACTATTGATTCCAAGCAATCTTGAATCGCTTTCGAAGTTTATTTTGAAAACTAGGTGATCGACGTAAAATAAACGTCAGCTCATCACTCCCTGGATTGCACTCTTAGACAATCGGATTTTAATCTTTATTGGACCTGATCCTTCCATCTCGAATCAAGCTTCCGAGGCGCACTTCTTCGTCCATATGAGTTATATTTAGGGTGTTTTAGTTGAGAAAGCTAGGTCATTCACGCATTCAATACTTAGTTGTCCCAGTCTAATTCTCGGACTATGCGTGAGTGTGAGAGACATGCTGGTATAATTTTATCGCTGGGCTCCTTACATGCTTGCCATAAGGGACACAGCTTTTCTAAATCTTGTATGTATCTATCACTCCTCCGCATGGGTTGCCTCACTTGGGAAACTCATCATCGAGCTTTTTCCTTCCACCCGTAGAGCTGAACGTCTACGTCGATACCTTGAGAGCGAGAAAGATCGTCTTGCCACCACGTTGAAGCAAGGTATTTTAGCAGTCCATCAGTCGCATGCACGTGATTATGTACTCTTGG
Organism: Podosphaera leucotricha; assembly: GCA_013170925.1. Lineage (NCBI taxonomy): Eukaryota > Fungi > Ascomycota > Leotiomycetes > Helotiales > Erysiphaceae > Podosphaera > Podosphaera leucotricha. The sequence goes on along the minus strand of JAATOF010001811.1, from coordinate 10,059 downwards.
CCACGGTAAGGTATTTACCTCCGGAGTAAATGTCGCTACATCGAGGTGTGAAGCTATTTATGGCGTCGCTTCGGCGTATGTGGAGCTAGGGTCTCCCACATCATCAGAAGCATCCATCATATCAGCTCGAATTTTCTCGATCCCTAGCTCGGGATTTTTCACTCGTCTTTCTAGCCGTCCTACAGTATTTCAACTTTCAGCCATTTCCACGACTCGCTCATGAGCATCAATGAAATGATTCTCAACATTTTTGAACTGGAGTTTTTCGTATAGGTCTCTTATATCTGTAAAACTATCGAAAACTCAGTCCAAGTCGCTCATCTCTATTTATTTATGTCTTCTTAATCCTTGGAGAGCTCTTATTCAGAATTTGCACATAGGGCATGATGATAACGCCTGACAATATATACATTTATCGTGTGAAGGAGAAGGGGAAATTTTAGCAGTTTGAAAGATAGGCATTCAATCGAATCGAGCGTTACGGGTTCTGTTGAGCATAGCCCTAGATATTCCAGAGAGCACGATCTGGATCTTCATATCATGGTCTGTTGCACAAAGCAACATAAGAGTTGTGCCTGCTTCATAGAACGGCAGAGATGACTAATGTGCATGAAAGTGCTGAGTCGTAGAAACAGAGTGGCGTTATACTTGGTTGCCATGGATTAACATTACCAAGACAAAAGCAAGTAGGAGATGCATCAAATATATGGCAATATATCGACTCAAGTCTTAGCACTCAGCCCGAACTTCCTGAAAATCCTATCGAGCCGCACCCTAGAGAAGTTAAACCAACTACGGTCACTATCATGGATCTCGATGCGATTGAATTTTCTAAATTTTAGTATCTCGAAAGACGATAGACATGTATGGCAAAAATCAATAAGAATAAAGATATTATGAAATCAATTCGAGAAATTGATAGTTATATTGTAGGAAGCTTTCAGTTTAAAATGAATTCTGGACTCGTGATGTCTTTTAAGAGCTCACCAAAAAATACCTTCGCCAACTAAAAAATGTAGAAAAATTGAAGTTGTCAAATTTTATATCGCACTCAAGACATACAATAAAAACCAAAGCGTTGATAATTAATGGGAAAGCAAATTTGGACTAGCTTCATCTCTAAAACTTCCGGAGGTATCAGAAGAGCGACTGTTATATGACTTTTCCCTGGCCATATCAACTATTGACAAAGCATATACAACCAACCTCGAACTCAGAATAGACGAAAACATTCGCAATTAGTCTATCAATAATTCCGTGAAACTCATTCAGCTTGAAGATGTTGTCGAAGAGTTTAGGAACTACTGCAACAGGCATCAATCCCTTCGCGAAAGAATAGTACCTGCTACTTTTGTGACAACTCATAATAATGTTAGATCCGAACAAAGATCATGTATTTGTGGTGATAATCATCTATCTAAAGATTGCTACTATCTAAATCACAGATTGAGGCCTACAGGCTGGATAGGATAAGACTTGACGTATCATGAAATCAATCAAACTTTATTAGACCCGGAAAGGGTTAAACTTAAATTCCTAATTGCAAAATTATCAAAATATGACGGGGAATTTTGAGGAACCGTTACTAATTCTAGTGATGCTTCGTATAAAATTCCATCATATCATCAAACGCCATTTCATCCGAGCAAGACACAGAAGAGTTACAGAATTTGTATCGAAATAACCTTTTTAACTTCGCTGCACTCGCGCCAAACGATTCGAAAACTTCCTGAAGGATTCGTGAATTTTGGATGGAGGCTCAAATATATACTTGCAACGATTCCGATAGATGGCAATTTGAGATCATGAGAAAAGTTAGAAATGACGAAATTGTCCAAGCAGGAAATTCTCCAATCCCAATCGAAGCATATAGAACAGTAAAGCTAAAGATTGATACACTCGAAAGAATAAAGCATATAACTTAACAGAATGTAGGATTAGCTCGCGGATTTTTGACAAACTGTGTTAGAATGTGAAGATCATTCAATCGTATGCACGCTGTATCAAGATGGCGGACATACTCTGCTCAATAACCTCCACACCAAATCATCCGATAATATGGCCTTGTCTACCCGACTGACATACAATCTAGAACTACCAACTGCCACCGAAGAGGCGTTACATCGTATTATATCCCATGTTAGTTCTGAAGTGTTATCACATATGAATGGACCCTAATATGGAATTAACGTCTATAGATCAGACCCTGCCGCCGAACTAATAAATGTACATCATGTGCGCTCGCCAAAGAATATTACCTCTCGACGATCAAAATCTGAAATTCTACGCAATGGAAAGCCCTTTATTACCCTTTTTGGGATACTATGGTAATAGGAAAAGCATAAAATGGAGATACATGTAAGTAAGTTAGCCATTTTTATTGCCCTAAAATGTTAAAAAGGGGTTGTTCTTGACGTTGGCCTTAACGCCTTGGCGCTGTAGATCGAGCTCTCGCTAGTGGTATGCGTATAAGTACAAGATGAGAATTCTTCTCATCTGAGACAGTCTTAAGATTTTATATAGATACAATTTATCCTGCTCCCTTACCTGCTTATCCATTGCGTGTGACTATTATTTTAATAGGTTATGAGACTTGGATCTAAGGGTTCTAGATAATACTGTAAGCTTTTTTCTCGCGGCTTCTCTCGCAGCTATCTCTCTATTTTTTTTGAATCTAGCGATTTCTCATAGTTTATTTATCAAGAAAAAAACCAATTATCAGCACATTCTTTCCTACAATAGACAACCAACCCTACTATTGGAGCTGGCATAAAGCCACCAAGTATACAATTAGATGATACAACTCCCGGGAATTTTTCAAGGATCAAGAATTATGGCTTAAGGCACGCAGGTGGTTATCTGTGTTTCAACCGTCATTAAGGGAATACGCACTAAACCCCAATAGCAAAACTATTACATTCATCTAAGAGAAGAAAAAAAGTTCGAACAACATGATGCTTCTGCTCGATATTACACCCATCAATTATTGAATACATTTGACAGGGAATTATTCGACTCCATGGCGTATAGTAGGGCCGCATGGGCCGCGATTAAAACTGAATATCAGAAAAGTAATGCCAAAGACGTCCGAAAATTGGAAAAACAAATTACGCATTGGAAAAAGCCAAAAGTCCTTTCAATCAAGCGAGCTTGGGTTCAACTCAAAGAACTTCGGACCAACTTGGTAGAGATAGACTCTACAAAATCTGGTGCATTTATAGAGATCAGCTTGTTCGGATACCTCATGGAGGGGCTCGATCCATTAATCTATTGAGCCGCAAAAAACGTTCTAGATTTGCAACCTAATTTCACCGGAAAGGAGATGCTCGACTCTCTACAAAGTTTTTTTGAAGAGAATGAAGAATCTGATGAACGACCTCTCAGCTCTCGCCGCACGATATACTGGACATAATAGAAGTTCAGGCCGCCCTTCAAAATCAAGATCAAATCGAGACTCGTCGTGGTTTCCATGCAGGCAACCATATTTAAATGGCAATGGGCAGGAGACCTGTTATATTTGCAATGGACTGGGTCATCATGCCCGGGATTGTGAATTCAGATATGAAACAAGAAGGTATGCGTCACGTTTCACACTCGTTAACTAAAACGGTTAGCGCCAATTTAGTAAGCGAGGTGCAATAAGTACATGTTGAATGGTCCCCTTGGATGTCTTGTAGTTTTGTGATCAATTTATCCATTAATGACTTCGTCTTATTTCGTGACATATTGATCACCACCGTAAGTTAAGGTAAAACTGCCAACGAGCATTAATTTTAGCTGAAATTTTAAAAACATTTTGCTAGTACATGTATTTTCGTACTCTAATCTTTTCTTCATCTACTTTACGTAAAAAGAATCACCCACCTTTCTCTAAGTAATGACCAATCCAGCGTCTTCATCTATTCAGGTGCCCAGTCTTGATCCTACAGACGGGCTGATCCCACTTCTGACAAATTTAAGTTTGCTAACAATTTACGCTGAGCGGGCCAGATGGATCAGTGGTATACCATCCAGCTCGTCTCATCTACACTCTACAATAAAAAATTTATCTCTACTGTCATAGACTGAAGGCCGCATACAGGATGAATAAAAGAAAAAAAACAACCTTTGCAGTAAAGAATTTAGGTACATTGGCCCTTTGATAGTTACTACTTCTGACATCGTGCCTGTCTTTGAGTATAACCAAGCCAACCCTGCTACCGTTCTGATCGAACTCCAGCGAGCTTTTCACATCGCAGCAAATCTCCTCGCACGTCATTGGGGCCTTAAAAATTTCGAGAAGAAAATCAAAAAATACCTTGATGCTCTAAATATTAATTCAATGACCTCCAATTCGAAAACAATAATCTATCCACGCAACATGAAGCAGAAATGAACGACGCACAGAAAATAATTTCAGGACTTAATCTTCCTGAGCTCCTTAGCTCCAGCAAGTAGGAAAAGATAACTTTCTCGACCTTACATGAATCCAAAATTTTCTGGTACCAATGGTAAACTACTAACCCCCTTCATTCGTGACTTACGCAGGAAGCTCGTGGTCAATACCGACTGGTGGGACACAGAAAGACTCCAAATGTTCTATGTTGCGTCTTGTTTTCCTGAAGGTTCAATCGCCAAGAAAACATTCGATAGCGGCTTTAAATCTGATGGAACAAGCGTTTACAAATCAGTTGAAGACATTATTAGTCTGATTAAACAGATTTTTGGTGATATAGATGAGAGTGTCACTGCGCAAAGAGAATTGAAGGGTTGTTTGCTACCTAACTGGATGTCGCTCTCGGAGCTTTCTAGTTTCAATAATATTGCTCTTATATCTTTTCTCAAAGATGCGCTTCATCCGGATATCAATAATCGTCTCTCCTACATTAAAAAGTCCGACATCCTCGTAACACTTCCTGATTTCATTTCCGTCATGCGTGAACAGGATGAAATATTACGCAACCTAGACCCAAGATATTTTTCAAAGAATTATCGAAAACATCACACTCATGCATACAACCCACCTCCTAGCGCCTTCCTAGAAACAACCACCACACCAGCTCCCCAAACTGCAAAATTTACAACAACCCAGGGAGGTGACGCCATGGATCTCAGCTCGATCCAAATCAACGGCATCCAATTAGTAAGAAAGTGGACAGCAAAAGATGTGGGAAGGAAACCCGTCAATGATGTCGAAAAAGCACATCGTCGTGCCTACAATGCACTGAATAACCTTTGTATTGTTTGTGATTCTGTTAGGGGCTGCGTCCTGTAGTTTTACTGGTCTAATGAATACGCTCAGTCTGCCTATGCATAATTGGTAGGATAACTGTTGTACGGGTATGCATAGTTGTGCAATATTGTATTCGGTGTATGCACGGAGATAGAGGGGTAGGCGGATAAGCATAATAGTATTATTCGTATAGGAAAGGGGTCTCGCTTAGGCTTTCGCGTATTGTGTAAGGATAAATCAAAGCGTCCGTTGTACGAGCGAGCATACAGAAGACTGTGAGATACCACATCTGAACGCAGGTAACAGTGGAGGTATAAAGCGACACATTACCTTGTACATAGGTATCTACATAGGTATCTACATAGATAGAATATACACAGTTTGTAGTGCAGTGACCGACACTTGTAACCCTTCACATATATTCTATCTCTTTTATTTTATATTTTCTCCGTGAGGTATATCCCGGAGACAGCCATCATACAGGATCAGGAGCCTCTCCGATTTTGATTTTGATTTTTCATGACATACAGAGTACCTGACTACCCGGATCCACTTTCAGAGTCAACGAGTCAATCTTTTTATAGCACCACGTATCTGTCTGATCATCCAAAAGAACTTTCAGGAATGTCCGACGGCGAAGTTATGCATGGCGTCCAGCAAATAGGAGAGAGTGGCCCTCGGGTAACCAACTCTCCAGTACAGCAAATTCCTGTTGGTTCATTATCGAGGGAACAACTTCAGCAAGTGCTTAATTATATCGAGCAGCAAAGATCGCTCCTTACGACGAACCAGACGCAAGCATCAGTACAGCACCAATCTCAGTCACAAGCGCCCCCAGCTCAGATATTCCGCCGAGAAACTCCTTGGCCCGTCTGGGATGGAAAGAGAGAGTCCTATTCAGACTACCGATTTAACCTGGAAGTTAAATTAGAGGATGACGAGCCTCTATTCAGTTCAACAAGAGCAATATGTCTAGGCATGTTAGAGTCATTACCGGAGGAAAAAAAGAATCTGGGGAGAGCCTGGTTTCGTACAGGAGGTCTCAATGGTTTATATGACTGGAAGAGGTTCTTGGAACACTTCGACGAGCAGTTTGAAGATGAAGAAGCGTCATTAGAAGCGGCTGAAGTTTTAGGACGAATGCGTATGGGATGCCATCAGTACTTCGAAGATTTTGTTAAGGACTTTGAGCGCCAATATGCCTTATGTGATGAGAATACTTGGGGGTCGACAGGAAAGATAGCTCTAATACACGCGATCTAAAGCTTGAAGCGAGGCCTCTGATGTACATCTACAGGCTCCATCTAGTGCGAGCAAGATTTACCATTAATATGAACATTTATCACCGAGTATGCTCCCAGGATAAGCCCGACTTCTCAGCTCTCAGCAGCGCTTGTGCAGCTTCTTGTTACGAGGCGTTTCCGTTTTCAGGCTAGATTATGGACTGATAGCTAAGCTCGTTGGTAGAGAAAGCTGGTGATATCACGCACATGGTTTATTCCCGTCAGTATCTGCTCTTCATACTCGTGGAGTAATGAGTTTGGTGAAGTAGCGCACTTTTCACGTTTCTTCCTGAGGGAGTAATCTAGATTTCTAGTCAGGCCACATAAATTTGATGAACTAAACACATCTAGCTAGGGAAGCAATTACTCGCATAGCCCGTCGCTCTTAGAACTCATACATTCCGGATCGATCGGCTCGGACTTGTGTGTCAGTCATCGCCATGGTCACCGAAATCGATCGATCAGGAGGGCTTAAGAGATGTGTCGAAGGAGCGAGACCTTAGACAAAGTCCACTGCCAGCTTTTTCTTTATAGCTCAGAGATTTCTTGGTGGTGTTGCGGTCGTGGCTAAGTATTTGAGGCATTAGTGTTAGGAGCCAGTCGAGTTGGACTCTTGGAACGTGACTGACTGAAGAGAGATGCTCGCGCAGAATTCATGAAAGAGAATATAGATCTTCTCAACGGCATATTTTGTTCCTTAGTACACAACGGGAGATGAAAGATTATCCGTTCGGTTTGACTCTAATGTAAATATTGAGAGTCCGCTGCAAGAACAAAAGAGTTGAGGTAATTTGAGACGAATTGGAGATAGTGAGAGGACAAGCAAAAATAGAGGAGGGGGCGTCAAAAACTTTGAGAATAGGTCAACTTCACTAAAGAGAGAATTTACTGACTTAAATTCAAGAATTGAGAAACAAATGGCGAAACATATAACTAGATTGGCTATATTTATCTCCCCAAGAAAGTACATGTACCTTATTCGACTAACATCAAAATCAGGTATAAACATCATGCAATTACCGGCAAGTAAAAATCGTTGGCAGCTTTCGTTCATTCCCATCCCTCTAAGGAGATCCGATTCGGTTTTTAACCACAAAGCTTCTAAATAGAATATGGGTTGATTGTTGGATCCAAGGTTTTTCAAGCTATGAAAGACTTTAAATGTGCGTGAAATATTGGCCTTGGCCACTACGCTTGTAAAATATTGGTCCATTTAAATATGCAAAACTGAAGAAAATTCTGTGAGTTTTTTCTGTATAGCAAAGTATAAAGCTTACATTTATTTTTATAAATTTAACCGGACCAACGATCGAACCATGTCCCAGCTTTTTATTTTAATCCAAAATATAATTCTAATTACCGAAAATATGTTGTGAAATTACAACTTGAGTTATTATTTTTCTGAAAGTAGGATGTCAAAGGTTTAAATTACCGTCTTTGGTGAGAATAAAAGATAATAATCTTAATCCCATCTCATAAAGATAACGTCGGCCCTACTTCTTGTGCAATTCAATAAGTTCTTGAAGTTCATTGAGAAGTTCAACTGTCTCAGCAGGGTTAGCAATCCAAGCTGTAGTTCCCACAACTCGTGCTTTGAAGTCATTGCTCCCGGCACTCAGAAACTGGTCGCCAACGTGTAACGTCGCCTCTGCTCTGATCCGATTTTTTCCTTGTTGGTTTTCTTGGGATGAGGCGAAACTTGCGAGGCTACCGAAATAATCTTGACAAACTAATACACCCCAACTTTTATCTCCAATATCAACGAAGACATCGTTTCCACCGTTAAAGGCGCAAAACGGTAAAGCCTTCCCCACCTCGCTCATCTCGAGCTTTTTCTTCACCACAAGGACTGTTTCTTCTAGAGACTCTCGGGGAAATTTGTAACCAAGCTCAGCAGGGACGATCCCGACAGCCCGCTCTTTTCGCAAAATTGTTGCCTTAAGTGAGAGGTTTGCGACACATTCACGGAATGATGTCTCTGCAAGGTCAAGTAAAGCGGTGATCGATTCTTGTGTCCATGTTGACATATCTGGCAGAATCCAATTTCGACGTGGTAGATAAGAGAGGAGAAAAGGCGATTCAGGTGAATATGTGAAAAGAAAATTGGACTCGCCACCTGATAGCAAATTAAAATCAGAAAGGAAATGCTATCTCTAACTTAGCAGCATACCCATTATCATAAGATTTTGCTTCTGTGCCGGCGTAAGAGTGGAAGACTTGACTGCTTCTAGGAGGCCATGAAGGCGTTGGTAATATCTCTCTGCTTCTGTATATCCTGCAGCCGTCACAATTCCAATTTTTGTATTGTGGCGTAAAAGATCTAGTCTGACTTAAGCTTTTGAATATGTATCTAATCCATGTACTACTCACATATAAGTTTTTCAATCACGGGATTTGATGGTTCTAATGATTTCCCATCGTCGTATCTTCTTTAATCAGCAAGAATTTTAGATAATTTCGAAGAAGAATGTTTACAGCGTGACATCCCCATCAAAAGTGGCCAGATCCAAAGGCCCGTTATTAGTGACACCCATTATTTGAGCAGTATTCAGAATGAGACGAATATCATTAAAAGAAGGAGGCACAAATCTCCTCGAAGAAATGAATCGCTTTCGATCTTGGTATTTAAAGGCATCAGCGAGTGGCAGCCTCGTAAAGAATGTCCCAATACTTGGTACCAGAAGCTTTAGTTTGGACTGGCCATGAAGCCCCACTTTTTGATGTTCAACTTCAAGTCTGTTAGTTGCTTAAGAACCTGTTGCTTGTGAGAAGATATTATCTCACTGTGATCATCGATCATCTCCTCCACATCCCGCATGATCTCTGCATAACGACGATGAGCCTCTTCGGCCATCTGCTGTACACTATGGCTTCGTGTCTCAAAGACTCCAGTTGGTTGAGAATATAGTACGAATGGGACTGCAAGAAGCCCTTTAATCCATTCTGAATCATTGTGAGTCAGCTACAGAGTATATTAGGTGGATTGGAGCTGGCCGTCACTTCAGAGCGACGCATCTTCCGAATAAAGAGATCACAGGAAGTATTTAATACTACGAGAGGGTCAAGAACCTATAAATTGATCTCTTCGATGAGTAGTAAGAGCATCTTGAAGCCTTGTTAGTGATGATACTCAAAAGTCGCTTGAGAGGGACAAAAAGTACATTCAACCCTATATCTAGTCGTCATTTTCTGTATACAAGTAACGATTTATGATGATATTCAAAATGGGCTGCGAATATTTAAGCCCAGTAGGTTCTAAATGTCTAGACAATTTGATCAATGGTGTTGAAGATAATATCCACGCTAGCAGGGGATTAATACTATGACACCTATTCGAAACAGGGATAAAACTGATAACTCTGATTTTGATTTCATTTCATTTAACCCGATCAGGCGCCTTATAGGCCCATGCAGGTGACTATATCTTTATTATTTACATAGGAAGAAACCGAAATTGGTAAAAACCCCCTGATTCTGCCTGTCTTATGACTGTTGAGTTTCGGGCTTACCTTTAGGAAGTGCAATTTTCACTGCTCAGCCAGTGTGGATTCCGTCCTATCCCTT
>JAATOF010001801.1:0-11056 GCA_013170925.1 Podosphaera leucotricha | reverse complement strand
GCTGAGTCTCAATCGAGTAAAGCGTTAATAGACAAGCTGGCAGTGAACCTGATGATTTTATCGAGTGACGCCTTTTGGTCGGACGATCTTATACAAAATAGCCAAACTAATGGAGCTAATGCACGTTGGCCTACATAGGGTAGGACGGATAGTAGGTACATACTTCGACTTACGCAAAATGAAGTCTAGTAGTCAGCCAACTTTTTACTCAAAAGCTTGTAACTTCAGAACCATTTGATAGATTAGGTCAAAAATTTATCTGGACGTAACTTAATATCTAGTGAATTATATTTCAAAATTTCGAGTCACGAATTAATCTGCACAGAAAGTGGTGGCTAGTAGAAACTGATCAAGCGAAATGATAAAAAGATTTCTCTCCCATTACCATCCTATATAACTCTATGACTATCGTAAGATGTGAACACCAGAAGGAATTCAGTGTCTATATACATATTTAAGTTAAAATATACCCAGATTATTGAGCTCTCACATGCTCTTGAGATTACTAGCGAAATAAATATTTGGATACAGAGTACTGTTACAGTTATGAGTGAGGTAGTAGTGCAATGATGCTAGGGTTGAATGTAAGGTGATAATGAAGAATGTCTGATGTATGAAGATATGATGATCTTGACTTGATTGCTTACATCAATGTGAGTGTTCCAGCCTCCTTATACGTAGAATCTCTCTGGACAGATGACGAAAATCAATCTGGTGAAATCCCACAGGAAAAATTTATGTTCGTCTCTTGTTTTTCCAATAAATTTAGTTTCACATTCACAAATTCTGGTAATTTTTATATGAAGATTGCCAATTCCTTCTCTGCCTTAATCTCAAACTTTTCTATTAAACGCTCACTTTTAACATAATCTAGAATACAAGATGATCAAGACAATATATTGTGAGTAAATCTTACTCCCAATACCTCATCCCTCAAGTTGTGTTTATGACTCCTATGATGAGGCCGAGAGTGCGTTACGCGTGTTCAGTCGGAGGGAGGGCTTTGAGGTTATTCTTGGAGGAGGCACTGAATATAATAAGCAAGATATTGTTTACAAGAAAATAATATGTGCCAAAGGATCTAAACGTGCCCTTGGAAAGAGCAGAGAGACATGCCTATAATACCTGAAGTTGACGTGACTTCTTCTGACAAGAAAAGAATGGCAGCAGCAGACAACAAGAACACCAGTCTAACAGTGTTTTGACTTTCACTCAATATCTGAATACTTGACTAATTTCTGGTGAGCTAGTTCGAGCCGTTAATCATCGACGCGCAAGCCTCAATCTTCGTAATCAACCTCCTTGGCGCGCAGTGGAGACAATAGAGGACGACGAAGATATCGAGAATAGAGAACTCAATCTTTTTTAGCAAGTATTGCATAATCAAAAACAAAATAAATTTACCGTTGACTAATAACTGCAGGACTTCCAATTTTTGACTTCCGGTATATACGTGTAAATTTTTTGTTGCGATAACTTTGTGTTCCCTGATGATCGTTATAAACATCATCAAGCGCGAAGTATAGAATTGCTCTACTTGGATTTGAACCAACTTCTTCGTGCTTGATGGGGGCATTTGCTCTGGATAATCAGACTCTGCTTCGGGTGATAGCTTGGACGATATACCACTCCGCCATCCGACTCATTATTCATGCTTGTATTCGCTCCGCTACAATAATAGTGGGAGAAGCTTGTAGATAGGTCATTCATCATTTTACGACATGAAATTTTCTTTTTTTTTTTGTTTTCTACTCATCATTCTACTAGAAGATAATAATTTATTGAGCTCAATTTATGAATAACTTTTGTGGTGATGAACCGAATCCGCTCAAAGTTGTGCAGACTTTGGCATGGACTCCACCGCGGAGTAGAAAGGGACGGCGCATGGCGTCGAACCTTTGGCACTTGTGTGTCTTTTTTTAAGCAACCTCGGGCTAGCAATAGTCAGGAATTTAGGTAGTCTAGTATCTTCAGGGATCAGCTACTTGTATCACGCGTTTTTACACCAATTTCTTTTAAGTCATGGATGAGTCTCTCGTGTGGGACATTATCAAATGCCCCTGAGATGTCCAAACTTAGAAGTGACACGACTTGTCTTTTATCCTTCCTCCATATGGTGTGGATCTGTTCGGTTAAAAGTTCAGCTGCAGAGATCGTGGGCCTCTTAGATCGATCGCCCATCTGCTCATCTGCGAGAAGCTTAAATTCTCCAGCTGCTTTGGACATACGGTTAGCCATTATTTTCTTGAGAAGCTTACCCATTGTGTTCAGAAGTGCTATTGGTCGATAAAGTTTTGGGTATCATATCTCGGCTTCTGTGGCTTTCTAAGGACAACTGTCTTCGATCTTTAAATATTTTAGGATAATATCCAAGAGAGAGGGAAGCATTAAACAGCTCTGTAAGATCCTTTTTGAGGGGTGTCTTGAATTCCTTGAAGAGTCGATTTGGGATCCCGTTTAGGTCAGGAGCTTTATTGCTCAGTAGCTTTGCGAGGATTTCTTCGACTTTTGCGAATGTAATGGTGCTCAAAATATCCTCTAACTCCTCTGAACAGATGATCCCTGAAATATCTGCCGAGTCTGCTGCCATGGGTTGAGGAAAGAAGTACTCTGCCATGACTCTGGCTATAACTGGGGGTTCGGTGTGGATGGTGCCTTCTGCATCTTTGATCTCCGACATCTGGGTAGTCTCAATCTTTTCTCAGGTTCTTTTCTTGCCCACTTTGCTAGTTTCCAGATTTTTGTTGGGTCTCAGGAAGCCGCGGAAACTGGTGTCCTCCATCGAATGGTTTTAGCTCTTTTTATCTGGGCCTTTTTGTTACAAGTGGCTTTCTGATATTCTATCCAGCTTTCTTCGGTGCCGAGATTTTTCTAATTTCGCCTTGTCTTTTGACTATTTTTTTACAGCCTCGGAGCATTCTAAAGTCCAGTACGGTTTGGCAAAACTGGATGATTTGGCCTTTGGTATGGTTTCGTCGACTGTCTCCTGAATGACTTTGATAATGGTAGCCACCCTCTTGTCGATGGCTTGTCGAGTATCTAGATGAGAAGTCTCTGCCCTGAGCCCACGGACTTTAGTAGATAATCTTTCATTAAATTCCTTCCTTCTAATCATCAGCCTTTTCCCATTGAGAACGAGGATCCGAATCTTCTGAGACGATTGGTTGAAATGACAGCTGGGTTGATATTGGAATGTGGTCCGAAGATGCCTCAAGTTCGTCAGCTGGTTGACAGGTTGTGACAGAGTCTTCAAGTTCCTTTGATAACTAAATTGAGCGTGTTCTGGCTTTCCCTATTGTTCCAGATTAATATCCCTTCCGGGAGGATTAGTTCCATGGTTTAGTCACCTAGCATTTCAATCAAGTCTTCTGCTGGTTTGCGAGAGCTTAGAACCATTTAGCCTTCCCATCCAGGATGATGCAAATTGAAGTCTCCCACGAGATTAAGCAGTCCTTTGGAAATAATTTCTAGGATGAATTTGATGGTCCCTAAATCTTTACTACCATGAGAGAGAGGAAGGGGGTTGTACATGTTACTAACATATATTTTTCCTTTGTTAGTATGAAGGCTGATAGAGGTTTTATCTCCGGCTACATTCTCTGTGGTCTCTTCCTTCATCCACCTCCCAACTCGAGTTATTTGCTTACATAAATGCATATTCGACTCTTGTGGACATCTGGAAAGACCAGGTGGTAGGGAGGGTGTTTAAAAGTAGTTTTTTTGTGGGATGGCATCATACTTCTTGTTGAGCTACCACGTGGTTCTTCAACGGGTCAAGGGCTTGTAAATGGTAGTAAGGCATACTAAGATAATTGGAGGCACTTCACGCTTTTTCCTATGGTGAGTATTCACAGAAGAAGTTACACGTCGGAAGGCGTTAACTTCGAGTGGTATCTGCAAATAAAATCCGGGTATGAGTGTTCAAACGTCACACTAAGTCATTCTACGAAATATAAGACTTCCGTCGTCGTTAGTCTCATAGCCTTGAGGCTGCATAAACAAAAAAATGATGTAAAAAAAATACTCCCTGTCCTGTTAACTGCGAGCGGAAGTAGAAAAATAAATGGTCTTCATTCTCCATAAAATCCATCGCTTGGTACAAGTGGACCAAGTTTTTGGCGGTGAATTAAGAATACATATATGTTGTTGAAAGATATACGGGTGATAGAAAGAAAGACGTCACTTTGTAAGACAGATAGGAGAGTAAAGGAGGCAAGGAGGCAAGTAAGAAATTCTTGGTATTCAGTTAATTATTTTTTACTATTGTACTGAGAAGAGCGACCTAAATATATATATGAAAATCTACCCTACTTCCTTTGTACTTCCAGAAGCTTCACTCAGCGGGAATGTTAAACGCAAGGTACTTACAGATGACTAATAATATCGGTTAGTAACCGTTTCTTGGCGTTTATTATGTACGAATAGATAATTATGCGATAAATAACAACGGAGAACAACTTAATAACGTTGTATATGGGGTACATAAGTTAATGATCATCAGGGAACACTGAGTCACAAAAGTGACTTAAATGCGTTCACGCGTTAGACTTTAACGGGAATGAGGGTAGTTAGGAATGTCTTCAAGTAATGATTGGTTGTAAGTGCCCCTATGCTTCAAGGCTGCACATACAAAAAAAAATGAAAAGACAGATAGATACATGTTGCTGGTCCACCAAAGTTCCAAGCTTAAAAACTATCGAATAATGTACACAAGTAATTTATCGCTTTAAGTAAATCCATATTTCGCATACTCACTGGTCTTAGGCTAATGTCGCATGATGAGACGTGCTGGACTGAGACCTAATGTACAAGGCTAAAAGTTCGTTATCGCCCTTTCATCAACTAAATATTCATGCTCTAACCCAGTCTGTGATAAACAGCTCTTACCGCATCAATGAGGCATGTCGTCGGGCTCCTATCGTCAAGCAGATGCCCTGGATTCGCCCGTCACTGAATCCGAGTCCGACCTGGATCTCGACATCCATGAACTTGATCCGAGGGATGACCGAACATCACAATCAGCGCGAAGACTGGGCCAAATTCCACTAAGAAACCTGCGCATTAAGGGCCTTAGATCACTAGGAAGACGAAATCCAGCATCAGGAAATTTTGTGGATAGTAGGCTTAATGATGAAGATTTACATGGCCTTTTAGACGACGAACCGGAAGTTAATACAGGCAAAAGTTATCCCACCGATGATGTAGGAAATAACTTGCATTCATCCGTTGCTAATAGTTCTCGTCGAAAAAAGGGAAGTGTATCGACCAAGCTTGGAAGATACAAATGGCTTCCACGATTCCTTTCTGCCACAGATCGCCAGCTGGCCACTGAAATTTCTGGGGCTGAGTCTAATAATGAAGCATATAGCTCAAATTCTTCACGTTCAATTTCAGTCGGGATTATACAATCTAAAAGATTCCCTCCAAACATTGTTTCGAACGCGAAATATACAGCCTTCAGCTTCTTACCGCGAACTCTTTATAATGAATTCTCTTTTTTTTTTAACATATATTTTTTATTGGTTGCACTCTCCCAATTATTTCCTCCATTACGAATTGGATACCTGTCAACTTACATTGTCCCTCTTGCCTTTGTCATGACTATAACATTAGGGAAAGAGGCTCTCGATGATATTGAGAGGAGAAAAAGAGACAACGAGGCAAACTCAGAAGGATACTCTGTACTGCAGTTCGATAAAGCAGGTTTCTCTAATGGTAAAGGTCACAAGTCTACAAAAATACTAAAATCTAGTAAAGGGAAAGAGAGAAAGATAAATATTGTGGATATGCAAGGACCATCCGATATTCAAGATGAATGTAGTACTGATGAGCACGAAAGACGATATATGAAACCATCTTCGAGTGTTCGAGAAGTCATTCGTAAATCTCGAGACTTAAAGGTTGGCGATGTTTTGAGGCTGAGAAAAGATCAACGTGTACCAGCGGATGTTATCATCTTAAAAAGTTATACCAATGAATCTACAGACTTTGCAAAAAATCAATCTGAATCTTATTCTCAAGAGCTTCTCATAAACTCAGCTACTGAACCTCCTTCAAACAAAGAAATATCGGCATTACCAGAAAGTCAAAATCCGAAATTACAGGCCAATAGTCAAGCTGAAAATACATTTGATGGGGTTGGAGAAACTTTTATCCGAACAGATCAACTTGATGGTGAGACTGATTGGAAGCTTCGATTAGGCTCACCCTTAACTCAGTCACTCGAATTATCGGAATTTATCCGACTTCAAATTGTTGCTGGCAAGCCGGATAAAAAGGTGAATGACTTTCAAGGAACTGTTGAGTTGTTACCGAAATCTAGTGCTGCGTACGATCCATTTCTTCGTAGGAAATCATCAACAAGTACCCAACTCAACTGCGATGAGCAGGATAAAGATGATAGTGTAGCTCCTTTAAGTATTGATAATACTGCATGGTGCAATAGTGTGCTAGCTTCAAATGCTATCACTTTCGCTGTAATCATTTACACCGGACCGCAAACTAGATCTGCTCTTTCAACATCGTCTTCTCGCTCTAAAATTGGACTTCTTGAGTACGAAATAAATTCACTTACCAAGATACTTTGTGCGCTCACATTAACCTTATCCATCATTCTTGTTGTACTAGAAGGCATTGAACATGTTGAAGGTGTAAAATGGTATCTCAAGATTATGAGATTCCTCGTTCTCTTCTCAACTATTGTTCCCATTGGTTTACGCGTTAATCTAGACATGGGTAAAAGTGTATACTCATGGTTTATCCAAAAAGATTCTGGTATTGAAGGTGCCATAGTCAGGACTAGTACAATTCCAGAAGAGCTAGGTCGGATAGAGTACCTCCTTAGCGACAAAACTGGAACGTTGACGCAAAATGAAATGGAGATGAAGAAAATCCATATTGGGACTGTCTCTTATGCCAATGATGCAATGGATGAGATAAGTTCATACGTCAAACAAGGATTTTCTGTTCCATTAAGTCAGCCAGATATGCTTATCACTCCTTCATCTACATTTACAGCCTCCACTACAACTGCAACTCGAACACGACGAGAAATTGGAACTCGAGTACGGGACGTTATTTTAGCTTTAGCTATTTGTCATAACGTTATCCCTACTGTTGAAGATAAAGATGGAATCGCTACTACATCATATCAAGCGTCTTCACCCGACGAAATTGCCATAGTCAGATGGACCCAAGCCGTTGGCCTTCAACTAGTACATCGTGATCGAAATGGAATGACTCTTCAGTCTGTTGAATCCGGAAACCCTGTTGTGCGCGTTCATATTTTAGAGGTCTTTCCTTTCACTTCAGATGGGAAAAGGATGGGAATTATCGTTCAATTTCTAGAGACAGGAAAATCATCAGTAAATAACGTTGATAGCGGTGAAATTTGGTTCTATCAGAAAGGTGCTGACACAGTCATGACTTCTATTGTAGCTGCCAATGATTGGCTCGATGAAGAGACAGCTAACATGGCCCGTGAGGGTCTTCGAACTCTAGTAATTGGCCGAAAATATCTCTCTCATCAGCAATACAGAGAATTTGCAACCAAATACAAAAATGCATCTCTGGCAATTCAAAATCGCGACGCAGGAATGGCTCGGGTAGTAAGTCAATACCTAGAGTGTGATGTTGAACTTCTCGGTGTTACTGGTGTAGAAGATAAGCTTCAGAAGGATGTAAAACCTTCACTTGAACTTCTTCGCAATGCTGGTATCAAAATCTGGATGTTAACCGGCGATAAAATTGAAACAGCTCGCTGTGTTGCTATTTCTGCCAAACTTGTTGCTCGAGGACAGTATATTCATACGATTGCGAAACTTCAGCGCAAAGATAATGCACAAGATCACCTGAACTTCCTCCGGGGAAAGCAGGATTCTGCTCTCTTAATCGATGGTGAATCACTATCTCTCCTTCTCACTTATTTCTGCAATGAATTTATCTCACTTGCTGTACTTCTTCCAGCTGTAATAGCATGTCGTTGTTCTCCGACCCAGAAAGCTGAGATAGCTCTCTTAATTCGTGGATTCACCAAGAGACGTATATGCTGCATTGGAGATGGTGGTAACGATGTTTCTATGATTCAGGCGGCAGATGTTGGTGTTGGAATCGTTGGAAAGGAAGGTCGACAAGCTTCTCTTGCTGCAGACTTTTCGATCACTCAGTTTTGTCATTTGACTAAACTTCTCGTTTGGCATGGACGCAATTCATATAAACGGTCAGCCAAGTTAGCACAGTTTGTCATTCATCGAGGCCTTATAATTTCTGTCTGTCAAACGATGTACAGCATAGCTATTAAATTTGAACCTGAAGGTCTTTACAAGGACTGGCTCCTAGTTGGCTACGCTACTATCTACACTATGGCTCCGGTATTTTCTCTAGTTCTTGATAAAGATGTCGACGAAAACCTTGCAAACCTTTATCCCGAACTTTATAAAGAACTCACCTCTGGTGCCTCATTATCTTATCGCACATTCTTTGTCTGGGTCTTCGTCTCTATCTACCAGGGGAGCATGATTCAGGGCTTAAGTCAAATTTTAACAGAAGTGGATGGGCCTCGAATGGTTTCAGTCAGCTTTACAGTTTTAATATTAAACGAACTCTGCATGGTGGCCTTTGAGGTCACAACCTGGCATCCATTAATGATTATAAGCTTAATCGGTACAGCTCTCATCTATCTAGGGAGTATTCCGTTCTTAGGGGCGTATTTTGATCTAGCGTTCCTAGTTACATGGTATGTGTTCGTTATAGTTTTCATCAATAAAGTATAAAAAGCTGATTATTATCAATAGGGGATTCCTCTGGCGTGTTCTTGCTATTTCAGCAATCTCCCTCGTACCACCATACGTTGGTAAATTGATTTTGACAACAGTTAAACCTCCTAATTACAGGAAGGTGCGAGCCATCTAAAAATCCGAAATGTAGAGCACAAATGATATTAGTCAAGTGGTGGGAGTTCTGGAGCCTATAATGCCACAATCATCTATTCTATTTTTTAGTTCATTTTTCTCGTTAGATCTGAATAGATCATACCAGCAGGCACACTTTCTACTTGGGAGATTTTATGTCTTATTCCACACAATCTAAGAGTGATAATATACCCGATTCGATAAACATGTAATCAATATCCGATGAGAACTTTATCTAAACCTATAGCCACTGCTCGCTAGTTAACCCTTAGCTCCAACTTTACTTCTATGTCTATGATATTGCGATATGTACCAGACTAAGATGGCTGACTCTCGTCATCAATATTCACTGCTACGGTATCTATCTAAATTGAACCCTTGCACAAAGTCCTACGACCCTCAATCCTCAATTTTAGGCAGAACTCTCGTCACGAACGTCGTCATCCATTCTAAGTAAGCTCTCGTGCACCCTGAAAACACATCGATGCACAATACAGTCATGTACAGTCTTCTCATTATTGTAATCTATCTAAGCGGTTGCGTTCCGAACGAACCGGATCACAGCGGTCGTGAGGTCGCGTGGCTTGGTTCTTCATACGTGGGCGGTCGGGAGGTCCTGATGATCGGGCATTGGACGTGTCTTGAACAGCCGCATGGCATTCGCATGCGCATGCGCATGCAGTGCTCGAGGCACGAGAGTGGTCATTCGAAGACAGGCTATACGGGCGTCTAGTGGTACTGCATAGCGTGGCCCTTGCAAGTAGCAATCCTGTCACGGGAATGGGAGGTTGATCGACGATGTCAGATCTGGTGGATTAGATTGTCTACGAAGAGAGAAAGACTCGTAACAGATGCAAAACTAAAACATATATAAAGCAGTACCCTTGTCTAAATAGACGATCTCACGTGATATTATCTAAGCTTCTTTCCTTGACATATGGTACCGCCTTACTCCC
Organism: Podosphaera leucotricha; assembly: GCA_013170925.1. Classification (NCBI taxonomy): domain Eukaryota; kingdom Fungi; phylum Ascomycota; class Leotiomycetes; order Helotiales; family Erysiphaceae; genus Podosphaera; species Podosphaera leucotricha. The sequence continues at coordinate 1,191 of JAATOF010001801.1, read as the reverse complement.
TATTCTTTCGCATTACTCGACAATATCTTTGTAGAATATCTTGCTTTCTTCTTTGCTGTTTCAATCTCGCGCTTTGTTGGTTTCAATTTTTTAGGGAACCGTCTCTCGAACTCCTGGATGGAGGATTTAGCGTTGACAACGTTCTCAAGAGGCTCCCATGTTTGGTCATCAGGGTCATGTCCACGTCATAAGATTAAGTAATAAAATTTTTTCTTATTTTTGCTTCGCTTGGAGTCTACGATCGCCTCGATAGCGAACAATTTTTCGCCAGACTCGTCAAGCGCGGTAGGTGGTGGTGGGGGATTAGTTTGTCCCGGGAGAGGATTTGTTGGCGCTAGTCGAAGTAAGCTCGTATGGAATACATTATGTAAATTCTCATGTTCGAAGGGAAGTTCCAGTTGGTATGCGTGGGAATTGATTATTTTTGTCACTCGGAATGGTCCGATAAATTTACAATCTAATTTTTTTATTGGTCGCGAGGTCGTAATATTTCGAGTATCTAGAAATACTTCATCACCCACTCTGTAGGCTGGTGCTGGCGAGCGATTTGCACTCGAAGCTTTTTCCTGTCTTTCTCTGGCCCGCGCGAGGTTTGAGCGTAGTACGTCCAATACTCCGGCCATTTTGATGCAAAATCGTTACCTCCAGCAATTTGTTCCCCAAGATGTTTCGAAGATGTTCTTGAGATTGGCCGTGGAGGTCCAAAACTCATGCGTGGATGGAAACCTTTGTTAGCAAAGAATGGAGAGATTTGGGTTGAAGCGTTGACTGCATTATTAGCCGCAAATTCGGCCATTGGTAACCACTCATAGACATCTTCTTGGGAGTAATCAATATACTGCCTAAGATACTGTTCCATGAATGCATTAGCATTCTCTGTTTGGCCGTCAGTTTCGGGATGGTAGGATGTGGAGAGTGAAACATTTATTTGTAGGCGGTGGCAAACTGCTTTCCAGAATTCAGCAACGAAAAGTGGTCCACGGTCTGAAACGATAGAGTCGCATAGTCCATTTAGTCGCCAGGCATCGCGGACAAAGATTTTAGCTAAATCTTTTTCTTTCATTTTTGTGTGACAGGGTATATAATGACGTTCTTTGGTTAAGCGGTCGATAACCACCATGATGCAATTAAAATTATTAAATTCAGTCAAGGGACCGACAAAGTCCACTGAAATATCACGCCAGCGCTGGT
>JAATOF010001794.1:0-52457 GCA_013170925.1 Podosphaera leucotricha | reverse complement strand
TAAGGCGGCGTATTTGCTGTGTTCGCCCTATTTCTAGCTTGTCTGCCTGAGGCTTCGGAGTTGTGCATGCACAGCGACGATTTTGCTAAGCGACGGGCGACGATTTATCAATACCCTTAATTTACAGTACTCGGTGCATGCGTTAAGCTAATCTGAAATAGAAGACTTTTGGTGGTGAACGTGATACCCTTGTACTCTGGCTGATCCTAATCGTCTCTCATCAGAGTGGTAAAGTTCTGTTCATTTATATTCAGTATTATCGCCAGAATTTGAACATTATTTATTCAGCTTGAAGACAAATATTATGGAGGAGTATGCAAACAGCAAATTAAAGAATTATTTACCGTCTTCACATATTCTCGCATAGCCACCTGTCTTCCTAAATTTACTGCAGCATCGCACTTTTGGTTCTGGATGCGTTGGTGCTTCACCATCACAGCTTGTCTCAACAGCCTGCCGTTTCCTATTCCTCTTTTTCTTTCTTCAACTATGACTTGGGATTTTTCAATGATAGGCGCCTCTCCATGCTACAATCGTGATTTATTAACTCTCTGTCGTCTGGACAGCGTCAAGTTTCCTCTTCCAATACTCGCAAACTCTGAGTCGGATGAGTAACTATCTCATTGCAAACTCTCGTGAGCTCTTGCATAATCGGTCAAAGTATTCCGAGAAGGGTGTAGGAGAGCTGCTTTGATGGCTAGGGATTTGACTCTTGATAAAATTATATTTTGTAATACTTTCTTGAGCGTTCTAGATTCTTAATCATGAGAAGAGCATGGAGAAAAGCAACGAGTTAGTATATGGACATCCAGCTTAGAGACGATGGAAATATCAGCTCCTCTAAATGCCGATTTGAAGTTGCCTTCGGTGAACATCTTGTTGTGCGCTGCCTTGAATGTAACGAGGAGATTAGACTTGGCTATGTGATTGAAATATGAGTATTTTCTCCAACTGAATCAAGCTTATGATTTTCTTCACGATGGGGCTTCTTATTCAATCAGTCACACAGTACTCTTTGGCACATTGAAGATGTGTGCAACCCTATGTGCACCGATGGGGTTGCTCTTTTCTTAGTTTGATCAATTGCCTGAAGCCCTGCCAAGAGAACTCCATCTTCCGTAAATACATAGGCATTTTCATTGGTGATTTCTGAGTGGTTAATTGTATTTCTATGAGAACCGATGCGAAATGCGAAATGCGAAAAATCAAGACCTGAATACTACAAATAAACGCGTTCACCACCAAACGTCATCTATTTCAGGTCAATTTAACGCGTACGCCGAATGCTAAATTAATTAAATTAGTTGAATTGTTGTAGAGCTTACCTTGAAGAACTTATATCAAGAAATAAAAATTGAAATTCAAGGTGAATGAAGTTGAGAGTTGTGCCGGGTAAAGTATGTTAACCCAATATGAGTAATTAAACATCATCTGATAACTAAAAGTCTAACGTATAAATGCTTATTTAATTAGATCACGTTAGAAGGTACATCAAACATGAGGCAAACGTCTTATTCTGTTTAAGAAAGATTATTGCTAATACACAATTCTATTCCAAGGATGGAAACTTCACGTTTGAAGTCGTCCCAGGAGTACAAGTATCGTGTACATGTAATTAATTGGTGTTGCATCGTTTGGGCTGTTCAGCTAAGAAGAGCCTGGGCATCCTGGACTCACGCCCACCCCACTTAAGATAGGAGAAAGCGCGCTCACTGATTCAAATCGGGCGAGGCTCTCTAATCATACCTGTAGCGGTGTTTTCGTAACACCCATGAGTGTACTAATCTGCAGTGGTATCTGCCACTGACATCTATGTGTAGATATACATATATAAGTGTTCCAATAGTCAAAGTTGAGCTATTTTACGGCAGATACGGAACTTCCATCGATAGTGGCATAGCCTAGAGGCTACAAGCACTTACATGTAATGATATTGCCAATTAAAAAGTTCAAATTCCTCCAAATGCACTCACTACATGTACCCATTGAAATGCATTTTAGAATCAAGAGGGTGCAATCTTATAAAATTGGCAGCTCGACTTCCTCCGTCTGAATGTTAGTGCAAACATAAACTTTACATGTAATTTTTAGAATATTGAACACTCGCTGTAAAGGAAGCGTTCCTGGAATTATTTTGGTATCAAATCCGCAGGTTGCTAGTCTTGGTTCGCAATTGAGTAATGCGTTGGCCAACAAGGGGTAGGTCGGGCTCAACTCAGATTCAGTTTGGAAAGTCACATGCATTATCTTTAGATTAGGCAAGGCGTAAATTGATGAATAAGCATGAGCTATATTGGTAAATAGGACTCGGGCTGATTTTATAGAATTACACCTTTAAATTAATATAGTAACTAACTTATGGACGTTGGCTGAAATAGGGTAGGGCGGATAATATTAATTTATTTTGCTGTAGCGAAGTCACGACCATTCAATAAACCTTGGACTTCGATAAAGCTATCATGTCTTCAAAACATTGCTTCCTATCGATCATAGAAAGTATGAAATGTACATGAACATGCGAACATGATTGATCAGCAGGTAATAGACCAGAAAATTGAAAGCATAAATCTTGACTTAAAAGTTCACAGAGTTCCTCATCATCTATTTGGATTTTCATTTTTTTGAAGTTTCGGAATGCATGGATGGCGAATTCCTACGTTCATCTCAATCTTGCAAATTTCCTACTTACTTGAATGTAATGATCTCATTAATCACAATCGAATCCAGCCGGAGTTTCTGAAAAATTTCACCAATTAAACGCACTTGACAAAGAATTGGGGGAAATTATTGTGAGGAACAAAATCAATTTACGAACTCTGAATTATCACCGATATCCAAGTGCTTTATCAATCCCAGCAATTATGTCTTTTCTACGTTTCATAGGACTGTTTCCTTGAACCAACAGTGACTCGAAGTTTTCAGAAAACAGAACCTCCGTCGGGTTCCATATGAACGTGGATTCACATCACACAAGATCTCGCAAGTTCTTTAACTGATATTCTAGTTTCTTATCGAAATAACTCATCCTTGGCAAAAACGTGTGATGCTGACTCGTGTTGTGGGCCTCTATCAAATTGAGTTCGGTAAAGCTCTTCGTCCAATAAAACATGCTTGATTGTAGAAGATTTGGCTTCAGATTTCATTGTGACGGCGTGGAAATTTGATTTGACTATCATCCAAATGTTTCTCTTTAGTTACTTTAACCTTGACCCTAAATGAAGTCAACCGAGAATAATGCTTTCTGACTTGCTCCCGATGATTCAACGGGATAGTACGGGTGAATTCCTTCATTATGCAAGGCAATGAGTCAGAGCTTTAAACACACAGCTCTTTTCCCTTAATGCTCAGTACAGATTATCCTACTTCGCTCTCTATTTGGGAAATACTTCTTGCATAATTAATGGGGCATTCAAATAACAGCGAGACAACACTATATATTGATTTACGGTACTCCATTATAAAATCCAGACGCAAAATATAGGGGTAGTCTCGCACCAAAACTCTTATCCTCTAGCCGGCTATTGTATGGGGTACTCATTGAAGATCGTTATCAGTATTGACAACTATCTTTGGCTGTTCTTTCACCCAAAAAACTTAATTAGCGCGCGGTCACAATAACTCAACTTATACAGAGCAAGAAATGGTTAATAGATTTATGGTCCCCGACGATGATCTCTATGCAAACAAAGGCCAAAAAGTCCTCGTCATCGTTACTGTTTTCCCTGTTTTGGCTTTGATTGCTCTCATATTACGTCTTTACACTCGGATCAAGATTATCCGGAATCCAGCGCTCGATGATTGGTTCTCGACCATTGCTGTCGTATGTATATAAGTATACGGCAAGTTAAAATAAACTAATAAAATTAGATATTTTCGATTGCTTCATCAATATCAATAAATCTACGTTAGTTTCCTTTCAAATCTTGTCTGCTTTCGAGAGCTCACTTTCTCTTAGAAGTTCAATATGGAATGGGAAGACACATTGAAACATTGACACATGATCAAGCTATGAAATATTTTAAAGTAAGCTATTCAAATTACTCAAGTTTGAGACGAAAGAGCGTAATTTTGACTTCTATTCAGAGCTTATACTCTTTTATTTTGATCTATAGCTCTGGATACCACTTCACTAAACTTTCAATCCTTTTGCAATACCTTCGTATTGCCACAAAACGGAAAACTAGACTTGTCTGTCACGCAATGGTATTTTTCAACGTAATCCTTGGATTTGAGATTTTTGTCACAGCCATTTTTCACTGCTGGCCTATTTCCAGATTTTGGGACAATGATGTCAACGGAAAGTGTATCGATACTACTGTTTTATGGCTCTTCAACACCTCGTTGAATATTGCAGGTGATTTGATCTTGTTAGCATTGCCTATTTTCATTCTGAACGCATCGAATTTACCACGAAGGCGCAAAATTTCACTTTGGATGATTTTATCGTCAGGTAGCTTGTTCGTTCTCACCCCCACGTTTTCAAACGAATTTAACTGAAAATTTAGCGCTGCAATTATCTCCGTCTGGCGTCTTTATTTCCTCTACATTGTCTTAGTCTCTGAAGACATCACGTGGGATAATCCAGGTATTTCAATTTGGGCATGCATTGAACTTAATACTAGTATATTCTGTTCGTGTGTTTCAACACTCAAACCGCTCACGTCGCAATTTATACCATTGTTTTTCCGCACCGTTTCCTCGAATTCCGAAGAACAACAAATGAGCGTCATAGCTAGGCAAAATAACCCTACTAGCACAGGTCCTTTAAACCTTCAAGACCACAGGATTAATGTAACGATTCCTAATGGAAGGGAACCTTTGTATGATACGGATAATGGGGTACACATGAGCCGGAGTGTTCCTGAAAATTGTGAAACGACGGCTACCGAAAAGGAAGGACTGGTTTTCACTCAGCTGCCAAATTATCCAGCCCTAGTCATAGTAAGCACAAAAACCTGATGGAGTAATGCAGCTACAGTGCTATCCAGCACTCCATAAGCTCCAATATGACCTTAATGATCGCCTTCAAATAATATAATTTCAACTGGGACTTAAGATGGGTCTTTTCTCATAAGAAAAAAAGATATGGCTTTTAAGATACTGACTGGACTTTAATATTAAACCAGAGTCTAGAATAATACATTCTCAAACTCTATTTGAGGATGGAAGGATATGCGGCAGGGCACATAGCCTTCTACTTAATGGAAGCTACCATAATATGACCCTTCGCCGTAAAAAACGATAGAATCGCTTTTATCTTCACCCTTGAGATTGATAGAAAAACATAGACTGGAAGATAACTACTACAAGTTAGATCAACTACTTTACGAATGTTGCCCTCACACTAAGTATATGGAAGAACTAGAAAAGAGGCCTGGGAAAAATATCAGAAAAAGAATCCGCAATATAATTTAACATGCGCTGAATGGTAGGAAATACAGGTAAGCAAAACCCACCAAGATAAGGGTAGTGTAATGAAAATGATGCTAAAAAAAGAACAATATATGAATCACGGGTCATAAACTTCAAAACATTAACACTGGAGTATCAGAAAACTAGGTATTTTAACTCTTAACTTCAACTTCGAGGTAGACAATCAGTCAGCATATAGAATAAGGCACCAAATTGTGCTACTTAAATAATGTCAAGCTGGAAAACACGCTCATTCTATAATAGAGAGTCAAATGGGCTCGGATTCCTGTCAAGCCTGAAGATAAAAAATAGTGACTCAGTTGATATTTACATATGAGATAATGTATAGCATAGTCCTCAAACGTCTATAGCCTTTGGCATAGACTTAAGTTTATGGATATTTAGGGTGAAAAGCTCACCTTCAGAGCTTGTATGATTTATGCTGGTCTAGCAACATGTGATCGTGAATCAACTTGCAGCTTTATGCGCCAGATTCATTTTAAAGAATGCGGTAAAGTGGCCTCTGAGAGACTAGCCAGCCAGTAGAAAGTCACACTCCTAACTGTGAAACGAACATGAATTGTTTTATAGATAGGACTACATTTATGCAGTCAGTTGAGTGGGCAAGGGATTCGAATACATATGTCCGAGTCGAAACGGGTTTGTTTTAGCCAGTTATCCAACACGAGGCCTCCACCAAGGGTGCCGAGGAGGTAAGGAAGTAGCTTAAGAGGGGGAGTCCTTATGGGCGCCTAGCTCGCCTCTTGGCTATATGACAGATAAAGAAGTGTAACGGAGCTTTGCGGTGCCCGCAGCGACAGAAAAGATTGGCACTCTGATGAAAGAAACGTTCATGATAGTCCGCAAAGTCTCCATGACCAGACCTTATTGCCAAGATTCGGCGTTTTAATTCAGCATTAGAGTATGGAGGTTCTGATGCGAGGGGAAGGTGGCATGCTTCATTCGCTGCCCTGTCTGCAAGCACGTTCCCAGGGAGGGACGAGTGACCCAGGACCCAGCAGAATTTAACTTCACCTTGACTAATGTGAGGTAGACGGAATCGGCGTTGCCAGTCAGGTTTTAATTTGAGGAGCTCATCAAACACAGCCTGTGATGAGCCAGAGAAAGAGGTGAGGAAGCGGGAGACGACATCTAAGTGATCCAAAAATACCCAGAGATTAGTCGTGAATTTTGTGGTTGGTGAGGACAGCACAGACTTTGCTCCTTCCAAGGTCCCTATAGTTTCGGTGTCGCAGACTTCAACACCTTTACCGAGAGGGATGCTTTTCTGAAAGATTTGCACGCCTCCTTGCTAGGCCAAGTAACCGGCGCATGTGAGGGTTTCAGATTGTTTTGAGCCGTCTGTATATAGAATAATATCATCAGAAGGAACTGTCACGAGAAAAGAGTTGAAGGCTTGTTTGGCCATTTCCCTGGATTCTCCACGCGAGCCACTCACCCTAGCATAGACCGGCCGCTTCACGGTCTTCTCTTGGGGTCCAAGGAGGAAGGGCGATTAAGATGATTTGCTCGGCATATCGTATTTCTCTTCATTTGCAAATTCGAGGGCGATTTCATGCGATGAGGCTCCTTTACAGACTTTTACTCGGAGGAGGTGAACTAGTCTCTTACTCTGATAATTTCTACAACTCATGTTCTAACAATAATGATGCGAAACAATTCCCTGCGTTGACCGGGGAAATTGGAGTAGGAGAGGAGGAAGATCGGACTAGCTGACTTGAGCTGGTCATATCTAAATGCATATCTGAAGTTTGGGAGGAAGGAATACTAACACACTGGTTGGATCATATCCAGCTGCATGGCGGTAGCTATTATTTGATCCAAGTCTATGACTTTCTAGATCGGGCCTGAGTCTACACTAACTCTAATATTATTTGATCTAAGTCTTTGGCTTTCTAGTTCTGGACCCAAGTCTCCACTGACTCCATTTAGGTTGAAAGTTTGAGCCTGGGAGTTTGTCAACCTATCTCTAAGAGGACTTTCTGAAATTTGAGGCTCTTGACCTTGTTTCATCATACCCGGAAATATATGTTCTTTAAACTCATAGTCAGCGCTGCGCTTTTCTACCCCTATTTTCCTGTTTAGTAGTTTACAAATTGAATTACTTTGCATTCCTATAAATATCCAATCAGTCTCAACGTTTGGAGAGAACTTAGATGGTGCCACTTTAGTTTCTTTGAAAACTAATGGGAATGCAGCACAGCCAAATATTCGCAGTATTTTTAGTGTCACCGTTTTGTCTAAAAATGATGTGATAGGCGTAACATTGGAGCCGGGACGAGTGTCTTCTAAACCAAATGGTAGGGCTGTGGTTGGGAGTCTGTTTCGGATGTGCATTGCATGCTCAGTAGCATAGCACTAATAATATTTCCAATCGAGTTGTGCATGGAATATCATTGACTTGGCCAATTGAACAAGGTATCTAATCGCTCACTCTGCTACCTCATTTAAAGAATACTTGTAAAGGGGGGATAGTTGCACTTCTACTCCCAGAGACTTGCACCAATCTTTCCATTCTTGTCCGAACTCTCCTGTGCCATTGTCGACCGTGATAAAAACTACCTTTTCTCCAGAGCTTAGTTGCAGGTGGGCTATTATTTATTTACTCGCTGGTGGACATTTAGAGGTACTCTTATTTTTGAATGATCAAATCCAACCGCATCTCGACGCATTGTCAAAGACTATTAAAAAATAGTTGTATCCTAGAATTGATGTAGGAAGTTTACCGGAGATATCAGTATGTAGACGGCGAACTGGTTTCGATGTTCGATTTTCAGCTATTTTTGTGAAGGATTCTTTCATTTTTCCCGCGAGACGTGCCTCACATGCGTTCTCCCCCTTCCTGATAGCTTTTAGTTTGTGCGGTACTTCGGGGATTTTGGTTATCGTCTTGTAGCTTGCTTGTGCAAGCCTAAAGTGCCACAGTTCAGCGTTGTTCATTGGTATTCGTGACCTTCTATCGAGAGGTAGAGGTAGTTCAGTAGTGTTACCTGATTGGTGGGCAGACAGTTAATATTGAGAAATGGTGTTTGCTCATCCATAAGCTGGAAGAGATTGTAGTGTAAAGGAGCTCTGAACAATACTGCCTGCTTTCTCCTAGCCGTTGCAATGCAATCTTCGAAAGTGACGCTAATTTTGTCTTGATTAAGTGCCCCGACCGAAATTAATCTAATGTCTTTAAAATCCGGGACATACCAGACATCTTTAAGGACTAGGTCTCCAATTTTGCAGATGTCGTAACCGTCAGATGGACATGTATTTCCGTTGGCTGTTGTCACATATTTGGGTGAAGACCACCTTTTGAGGCCTAAGAAGTCTGAGATTCTTCCGCTGAAGTGTCTTGTCGCTCCCGAGTCAATTATCTAGCTCAATTTGTTTCGGTAGACAGACATTAATGCAGTTTTTACCGCAGCGTTTACGTATTGTGCATTATATGGGAGCAGAAGATAGTCATCACGAGTATATTGGGGATTATCTATAGCTACATTTGCGTTTTCCCTGCTATCGCTTGACTTATGCTCGTGATATCTTTTCCCTGCCCTTTGGAACGCAGAGCAATCTTTTTGCCAATGATCTGGCTGAGAACAGAAAATACACTTATCCCGACTATTACCATTACCATTAAAACGCCGATTTTCATTATCATTAGGCGTATTCCTGTTCCGAGACGCGAAAGGATTTGAATGTCCTCTACCCCGACGCCCTCCACGAGAATTGCCCCTGCCCATAGTGATATTCCCTCGGCCCCTTACACGGTAGCCGCCTCGACCTCTTCTTTCACGATCGTTATCGTGATTTCGTTGATTATTTGCTGCGTCAGTAGCAGCGAGATTTGCAGCTAGTATGGTGCCCGACAAAGACTCTGCCTCTCGTAAAATCTCTAATGCAGATGCCGATGGTAGCTTGTTGTATGCTTTGTGAAGGCGGACATTATGCCAGTTTATTTTGTTCAATGGGAGGCTTTGAATCGACCAAATTATTTTATCGAGGATTTCCGCTTCTGTGATTGAGCGGTCGGTTTGCTGAAGATACCTCCAAGCGCTATCATCTCAGCAAAATATGTGTTGATCTTTGTAGTTTCGGGGTCGAATTTCAAGTTGTAAAATTTGGCCCTATTGGCGGTGGCTAGAATTCTGATTGAATTTTGGTTCAACATTGTGACCGCTTTCCAGAGGCCAGCAGCGTCGCGAGAATTTATGGCATCTCGAATTGTTTCTGTTCGGTAGAACGAACTAACTGCGCCTGCGATAATGATGATGGCTCGCTCAGCCTTCATTTCCCAACAGCTTTTATTCTCACTGGGCTCTTTATCAATACCAGTGACAATTTTCTATACCCCCGCTAGATGACTCAGCATTCTTGAAAGTGATGGACGGCGGAGGCATCCAGCTGTGGCGCAAAGACTGAGTCTTACTGCAGCAGAGGTTTGGCGGATTTGAGACATCTGCTCCTTGATCAAAGTTGCTCCAATGCAGCATGGTAGAAGGGGACATTCCGGGACGTCTGCTGGATGAGGTCCATGGCAGTGAATACATCAAGGGGGACAGTGATGTGGGTGAGGGCTGCACGGTTGATGATTTGACTCAGTGTGGTCAGTTCCGCCACAGAGGCTGCAACGGAGTGCACGGGAACAATCTCGTTCGTTATGCCATTGAAAACAGCGGTCCTACTGTACTGTAGTTATTCTTTTAGCTAGTTGGCGCGACAATACTTCCACGCCGAAGGAATAGAACTTTCAAGGAAGGTTGGTTCCAAATGGGAAGCGGGCAATGTATCTTGCCGAAGAATAGTAAGGTGATTCAATGCTCCCTTTCGTTTCGTGTACAAAGACTGGGGTGAGACCTTTCTCCTCCATAAGCTCGGCATGTATGAGGTACTCTGTAATAGGATAATTCATGAGCCGATTGCTTTCATTAAATGCTGTGAACGTCCTTGGTATGGAGGTGAGTAGATAAGTAACAAGGTTCTGAGCTTTCTCGATGGTGGAGGCACCCAAAAGTTTGGCTTCTTTGATACCTTCGGAGAAAAAAGATTCAAGTCAGGAAACGGCGTCTACTAAGGATGGGTTGAGGGCTAGACCAGAAGGAACGTGTTGGACTTCCTTCAGTAGGGCAGCATTCGTACCTAGGAATTTGCGGTAGTGAAGAGGGTAAGGAGAGAGAGAGCGCTCGGTCGCATCCTGTTCTAAACGAAGGAAGAGACGGTCATCAAGCGGTAGGATTAATACTGTTTGCCTTAAAGCTCTGTCTAGTCTACGAGACATGTTGCTGGCTGCGTTCTGATGTGCCCTGGCCGCTGGGTTGGCGTAGGGAGGGAGAAGGCAGTTTGTCTACACATACTAGCGTATGCCAAGATAAGCTAGATGACTAAGCAATTCCTGACAAAGGACCACTCAACGTCACTAATGTCCATAGACTGGCGAAGTCGAACTCTTCTCGCGGTGCCGGCTGTTAATGCTAAGTATGTTCGCATATCTGAGATAGCCAAGAAGAGTCGCAGTCCTTCCCTTCAGGATCCTCATTCATCCACGCGGGTCCCGGTCGGCTTCGTATCATCATCACTCTACGAAGAACTCCCGCGACTGTCCCAGAGAGGTAAGGTGAATAGCTCTACTGATTACAATCAATGGTGTCAACATCACTCACCATAAGCCATTGGCATAAATGGCCAGGAGCTGGTTGGGTCTTCTAGAGACCATAGATTACGGTGAATATGATACGGCTGCTCGCCGAAAATGCGTACGAGAGGAATGGCCGAGATTTTCCTACCGAGGTTTTTGCCATTGGGTTTCCCCTTAGGTTTGGAACTACACACCAGCCTTCTTCTGAAAATATCGCGGCAAAGAGAAATAGAAGGTCTACATGAAAAGAAGTCTTTTGATTTGTTCATTTTTTACAAATTTACGATTAAAGGTTAAAAATAAAGTAACAAACAAAGCTGGTGAAGAATCACGTCTTGTTGTACTGTACAGATATAGGGATACAGGGAAAGACACCGTACTAACTCAATCGCTCACAATTCAGAGGACTAGTCAATGTATCATCCTTGCGTTAACTGTTATGCTATATATAACTCAACCTTTATGTTCGCGATATATCCCAGGCATACGTGCAATCAACAAATTTATGTCGTGACTCTTTTCTTCAAACACCATCAGAGTTAGCAGAAAAAAGAAGTTTTAAAATTTATCTGGCCTCTTCTTGTTATACCTGAAGCATGAAATCATTAGTTTGATACGTACCCAAATCTTCATCCCAAAAATTTAAAAAATGACACAATCTAATTTTGATCTATGTCGTCTATAAAGAGGATATTATAATTAAGTTTGTATCCTTGGTACATAGACTGACGATACACGTTTCGGGGACAATGGAGTTTCCACTGCAAAGGAACAGACAGAGTCAACAAAAACAGGATTTATCGCTAAGAGTCGAGAAATGCTGGCTGAAAAGATCATTCCATCACTTTGAGGCAAGAACATAATTTCTCTGGAATCAACGGATACAACGAGTCCTAAATAAAAATTAGAAGGTCACTAAAACTAAAGGAATAGTATGTTATCCAAAAATCCCGACGAGTATATTTTGCAAGCTTATATCAGTCTGAAGCGGCTTTTGACTTTTCTTCCGCCGCCCAGATTATGAATTCTCATGAAGCTAACGTCGAAGCTTTAAAAAAAAGAATTAATTGGCAAATCCGTCCAATGATTTTTCATCTCAAATTGGTTTCATTATAATATCTGCAGCCAAAAACAATCGAGCAAATATCCTCCGCTAATCCTTCACTAATTTCAAAAGAATTACAAACGTCCTTGCCGCAGAACTATACGCGATGGTACATAGCATCAATTCGGGAGCAACCGTAAAATCAACTGTTAATAAAATCTTAGGCATGCATATGCCTCTGATAATCTATACAGACAATCCTTGTGTGAATGCCCAATGAAGCATGGGACTACTCAAGAAGAGAGATTGATGATAGACTTAATCTATTTCTGCCAGTCCTGTGAAAGATGCGAAATTATCTATACATGTTAGGTCAAAGGGGACTGTAACCCAAGTGATACAATGTCCAAAAGCAAAATCAAATGCTCCAATGCTTTAAGAGACATTATTAATATAAATACAATCAAAACCCGAAAATAACGAATGGGTAGAGAGGAACGAAGCTATCAAGGGCTGCGCATGACGCATGTGTGAACATATTCACAAACAACCTCTCATCATATGCAGCAGACACGCTTAGATCAGAATAGCTCAACGTAGTTCTCTGTTAAAAGCAAATTGACGTTCTAATATGTTGTGATGTTTGGAATACATACCTCAGCGATATTAGCTCATCTTAAAATCTTAACATAAAACTGTTACCAGGTTCAACATTGAAATGGCTGAACTTGAGGCAAGAAATGCGCAGTTAGATCAATACAAGATTTACAAGCCAAAAAATTGAATCCAAATTAATTCAAATGAGCACTTCTGTCACGGATCCATCCAAGGGTAAGCGAGATGTAGCTAAAAATGGATTCCAGCGAAAACCGTTTGTTGTCACGTGATACTTCTAGACTGGTCGGGCTTCCCGATAAATAGAAGATCTCGGGATTCCCGATGAATACATAAACCTCTTCGGAACCGGTCGGATCATCCCGCCCGAATCGAGATATCGGCGTTCCTGATCAGATCTCTCGTTATCTTGTACTTGCTGTAGATGATCTCCCTTAGTATTGGCGATTACATGTACATCTCAGGAGACGGGTAACACCGAGGCACAGTCGGCTTCTCCGAAAATCATGTATATATGGGGGGACTTCCTCGCTAGGTAGAGGGCGTGCCACGTTTCGTTGATTTATTCTTACCCCTACTTTACCCCATCAAGTTAATTCTATATCCATCTGTACCTCGTGACATTTATACCTTGTAACAACTTCGAGGATATTGAAGCGATCAAGCTTGGAATCGATCAAGTAGAGGGTAATTCGACCGAATACGTTAGAAATAGAATAGCCAATGTCATACAGGAACGAAAATTAATACAGATTTTCTGGATATTTGTTAGCTATGAAATAAATTGGCAAATTCAGTTGAAGTTGGGCCACATGGCGGGCGTAGCAGCATATTTCAATGATCTGGTTGGGCAGAGTAAATTTTACAGGGGTGACGTATATCACGACTTTAGGTTATTGGGTCACGCCTCGCCCGATAGTTTGGAGCAATAACCAAATCTACTACATGTAAAGTCGTTCTGAGATGCCACCTCTGAAGAGGCCTACTTCATGCGTAGATCTTGAATTCGCTCTTCGTCGAAAGTTTAAGAGGAACAAGTTTAGGTATGCAACGTCTCAAGTGACTCAGCAGTGCTCATGACAAGTCAATTTTTTCAGGCCCCTTCAACGAGAAGTTATCGAATGCGCCTTGGCTGGTCATGATATATTTCTTCGTGCCGCTACAGGTTTCGGCAAGAGCCTATGTTTTCAGCTTCCCGCAGTAGTAGAACATGGAAGTACGAAACACCGCATTCTGCTCGCACCATTGTCCTTAAATGCAGTTCAGGATTAAAGTTATGCAGTTACAATAGTCATCTCACCACTTCTTTCGTTGATGGTATGCCACTTGTTTCGATACGAACTTTACAGTTAATGTCTCTCTATAGACTGATCAAGTAAATGCGCTTCGCGGCTCAAACATACAAGCCGGTACGATCAATAGCACGACCAGCTACGAGGAAAGACAACGCTTGCTTCGAGATCTCCAAACTGGTCACCCTTTAACACGACTTCTCTACGTCACACCGGAACAATGTGCGACAGAGACCTTCCGTAAACATCTCTCCATTGTCTACAGGCAACGTGAGCTTGCAAGGATAGCCGTCGATGAGGCACATTGCATATCAGAGTGGGGTCATGATTTTCGGCCTTCTTACAAGGAAATAAAATGGTTTCGTGCAAAGTTTCCTGACGTGCCGATTATGTGTCTGACGGCTACTGCAATAGAGCAGGTCCGGACAGACGTAATCAATGTTCTTGGACTTAATCCTTTAAATTTAAGGATATTTACCATGACAACAGCTCGAAAAAATCTTCATTATGAAGTCAGATTCAAAAGTGATGAAGAAGACCACTACTATGACTTCCTTGGATGGATTAAAATGGTTCATAGACGCCGCACCGAGAACGCTGAACGCCGTGCTGAGCTCGAACGACATGGGGAAAGATTAGATAATGTATCTGGTATCATATATACCATATTTCGGCAGGATTGTGAAACACTAGCCTCGCGTCTATGCGCGAACGGCATTGGAGCCAAGCCATATCACGCCGGTCTCCGCAATGATGAAAAAAATGAGACATTAGAATCTTGGGTCAACAATAGAAAAGGATATGACGTAATTGTGGCTACCACGGCGTTTGGTATGGGGATAGACAAGAAAGATGTTAGATTTGTTGTGCATTGGCAGCTTCCAAAGTCTTTTGAAGGCTACTATCAAGAAGCTGGCCGTGCTGGCAGGGACAGCAAAGCGAGTTTATGCATCATGTACTACAGCCGTGAGGATAGAGATCGAGCTTTTAATCGTATGAATAGGGACGGTAAAGATGGATCCCACATGATTGCCAAAAATAAGAGTCTCCAAGCTCTTGTAAACTATTGTGAAAATACCGAAACCTGTCGTCACCACATGATAACAAAATATTTTGGCGAGATTGATGTACCAGAATGTGATTATGCTTGCGATTGGCATAAGGATGCAGAGAAATTAAAAATAACAAAGGAGAACAGCCTTCAGAGTGAAGCTTGGGTGGGTACTCAGAATAACTTAGGTCGGTATAGAGATTCGTCTCCGCTTTATGGGTAAGAGGAATCACTCGAAACCATTTTCTTAGAACTATTTTATTTAATGTAAAATCAATTGGGAGAAACAATATCAAGAGCTGCTTTACTAAGTCATCGGTAAACTCCCGTCAAAAAAAACCGAATAAAAGTCATCATGTAACCGATCAAAGTCAAAACTTTGGCAAACAAGTTGGTTTACCTATGGTGACATGCTAACCACGAGACTAATGCTTGACGTATCAATCTCGAGGGACAGTCAACGTTCATTGAAATTCACATCCACGATATGAGGGTTGAAGGTTAGCTTCGCGCGCAAATCTTAGTTCACGTATGCAGAAGTTGTGCGATCATTAAGCTTTATATCTTTGGTATGGCTTCGCGAAACCCACTTAGGTCCTTCGCATGCACGGACAACGATATGAAGAGAAAATAATAACATAATCATCTGTAGATTCCCTTTGGTGCAATGAATGGAGAGAGGTGATTAATCTTACCGATGATTACCTAAAAAAATGGATAATTAGACGACATTTAGCTAAGAGTAGCTGCTTCTACTGTTGTCATTGCATATAAAATACATATTCACGGTGTAAATTCGTTAAACTCTTGAACTTCCATAATATGCCTTCTTTATTCAGTTCCTAGTCACTGCGAGATGTCTGATCTCCTATCCTAAATGGATAAATGTACTTCCTAGCAACCAAGACAGACTAAACTTAGGAAATATCTAACTCTCAGACAATAATTAGCCCATTATGGCGATATCCGAGATATTCACTAATTAATAAATAAAGAATACATCCTACCCCTGTTACCTAGTTAAACTGATTCTTACTCAGATCTTCCTAAAGCAGGTTAGTTCATGTTGGAAGTCAAACAGTCTTCCTTCTCTACAGTTAAATTAGTGCACAATTACACCATAAAGACAAATTTGAGGATGCCAATCCTCCAAAGAAAGCCTATCACCATAGCCACTGTGGCTCATGACGAAAGCATCAAACAGAAAAGCCAAAAAGAGAGAACTTTTCATTGGAATGAACTCCCATCTTGGCAGCAGGATAATCACTACATACATTCTGGATATCGAAGGGCATCAGGCTCATTCAAAAAGTGTTGGACGAGTCTTTGCTATCTCCATAACGAGACTGTGAATATCTTCTCACATCTCTGCGGCGCCTTATTCTTTTTATGGCTGGGCATTGGACTTTTTCTGGTCACGCGTCACGCGACTGCAGATGTCGTGGTGTTCACCTGTTTTTTTGCAGGCGCAGTCATGTGCATGAGCATCTCAGGCACGTTTCATACAATCCTTAATCACTCTCACTCCGTGGCACGGCTTGGAAACAAACTAGATTATGTCGGAATCGTATTTCTGATCGTGGGCAGCTTTATCCCCTCTATCTTTTATGCCTTTTCCTGTTATCCGGGTTGGCAAAAGTTTTATTGGGCTATGGTACGTCTGTTCTTGGTGTCTGTCCACTGCTAATGGTTCCCGGAGATCACGTCACTGGGCGTGGCATGTGTCGCTGTCGCCCTCAATGATCGTTTTCGAACACCAGGTTGGCGACCATTACGTGCTGGCATCTTTGTGTCTATGGGATTATCAGCAATTTTCCCGGTTCTTCATAGTCTGCATCTCTATGGGTTTCAAAAGATGCGTGATCAGATCGGCCTCGTTTGGCTAGTATCACAAGGCCTTCTTTACATATTTGGTGCCGTCCTCTATGCTGTAGGTCATTCTCTTCAGTTTTCGACTAATCTTACTCATGGCTTCAGGCTCGATGGCCTGAATGTATGTGGCCCGGGCTCTTTGACATTTGGGGCAGCTCTCATCAACTTTTTCATATCTTGGTAGTCGCCGCAGCGGCATGCCACCTTCATGGGCTATTAATCGCCGCCACTTATCATCACCAGCTTGGTTTATCTAAATGCCTTTAAGTATTGTTTATCTTATACGAATGCGTTTATATTAACAAATTAATGATTGAAATACTTACAGAAAAGAAGTTTTAATTTATAGGAATACTTACCATCATCAACACGATACTTTTAACGCACATAGTAACAATGAAACCGATGATACTACAAAAATATAACTATTTTATCTGTTAATTTTACAATCACGACTCGGATCAACTACATTATATGACACATCACTCTCAAATCATGTTAGATCCCCTAAGCAATCAAAAGACTGGCTTTGCCACTCCAATAGATCGTGAGTATCAGAGAATTTCTGAGCTTCTCAGAAAGATTGATGTTCGATCCCTTTTTTATTGGTTGGGACTCTGCATCAATCGACGCATAGAATCTTACACCGAATTACTTTACATAGGGGTAGAATTAGGTTCAAGGACGATAACATGTACTTCTTTTCATCAGATTTTCTTCCATAGATAGATGGCACTACCAAAAGAATGGAGCAGAAAATCTTAGCTCACTGATGAATTTTTGTTACTTATCCACAGTTTGACCGGACAAGTCTGCTTCATGCGCTAACTTTTGCATTGAACGATTGAAAATGAAATACAGTTTTTGAATACTGAGTTCATTTTAATCTGTATATTCTTGATAGCGCTTGATCTACAGGAATTAGCAGGCTAGAAAACTGGATGGATCTCATATGCATCAAGGTACTCTCTTGCATGCGGTCCTTCGTTATAAATCGGTACTACTATAATGATAGATAAGTCTCAGTAAAGGATAAGCTACTAAGTGATTTGAAAGACGTCTATCTTCGGGCATGTTAGATACATCGCCAAATTAGCCGTATATCAACGTTGTGCAGAAAATATCCTGGAACTCTATTACAGAAATAGATGAGCAAGTAGGGTATTTCTGAATCCGAATTTCGTAGTGATACCAATAACAAGGAGTCTCCTGCACTGTTCAGTGACATGAAAGTTCATCAGCTCCCAATCCTTGCTCATGGCCAATCAAACTAGTGTCAAACTAGCGACCAATGTCGTCTGATTCGGCACATATGTAAAATATGTGTACCAGAGATTTCTCTACATCTTAATCCGACAAAATCCAAGTTTGGAAAGGATCTATCAATAGGAGCCATCAAAAGTCATCCAGTTTCATTTGGCTCCCTAAACCACGCGAGAACTGCTTCCAGGCCACGTAGAGTTCCCAGTAAACGCCCAATAGATATTTTTCTTGTATTTTCGATAACAATTGTCATGTTCCAAGGTCTTTTGAAGCAGCGCTTTGCACGCAGAAAAATGACCACTTAGATCTTGATGTGAATAACGATCGAGATTGTGCGATGGAACGATCTACCCCACTGTGCCCAATCTACCCTGGACGCATGGTATTGACCAGACAAATGGATGCGGATCTTTCGCGTACCCTAACCGGTCATCATTGATGTTGGTTGTATTGCTGTATCAAACGTAAGACTGTTGTGATCATTGCACTCGAAGACAGTACTCTGCTCAGCTCACGGTTTTCAAACTCTCCCATGTTCCTCGGAGAGGCGAGGGCTGGTCCAAAAATGTCATCGTCTAAAGCCTCGTGACCGGAGGGCACTGCGAATGGCGAATTCCCCGACACCCCATCGCGGATAAAAGTGTATCGCAATCTCGAGATAAGTCATCCGTCGTGTGGCTTGAGACTGAGAAACGAACTGCTCCAGTTCATCAATATGGTTCGATGTGAGCGAGCGGGGGCGTCCTGAGCGTGGTTGAGGTGAAGCACGACCGGATCGAACTGTACCTCTGACTTGATCAAAGGTGACTCCGAGCTGTGCCGCTATTTCTCTGTTGGTATACCTTGCTGTGTGAAGGGTTAAAATCTAGTTCCCCTTAACTCATATCAGATATTTGCTATTTTCCACAACATACCTGTAGTCTCTGATCACGAGTGAGATAGGCTGCGCGTCTGGTAACTTTTGGTAATGGATGAGGATTCATTCTAGGAAATCATTAATAAGTAGAAGTAGTTCCGAGATACATGTAGATGGATTTGACGCTCACTTTAATAATCAGGTCACCTAAAAACCTACTTGAGAGTGTCGACAATGTTGATGTAATCTTCGACACGCCGAAATTTTTACTGCACTAGAATTCATATTCGTGGTGATGACGATGACGATGATGTAGTGAAAATTAAAATAACAGTGGCAGACGAAAGAAATCGGACGAACATCTCCTGTCAATGAAGTTTTGAATAAGACTTGACCTAAATTTGCGGCTAACGTATTCCACGTCAGTAAGTACGTGTTGGAACAATAGCGAAATGACGACTATTTACTGGCGTCATAACGAAGAAAAGGATATATATAGGGAGACCTAGAGTATTAGCTAGAAGAATAAAAGAAAGAGGTTATTTTCTTGGGACAATATCCTTATTTTTGAATGTCATTAAACGATTTATAAATCAAATATGGGTTTATGGGAAACTAGTCACGTGATTTAGTTGTTTACAGCATTAGCGGCATTACAAGACACCAAAGCCATTATATTAAGACAGTATACTGTATTAATAAAAACCACCCGAGGTTTCGTTGCAATATTATTTAGACCTTCCCAGGCAGAATCAAAGAGAGTACTCGAGGGACAAAAGACAATTGACGAAGAGCGAATGGTCAAAGGCTGAAGTGGACTCAAATCGTAAGATTCTAAACTAAAAAGTCACCAGGCAAATGTATGTCTGTATATTTGTACATGAAAAGCCATTTCTAGTCTAATGAATTAAGCGCCAAACCCCTGGCTCAATCCTTCGAACCCTAAGAGTTGGGAATAAGCTTTAACATTTGAGTCGTTTGTTGCAGGCTGGACTCGCTGTCTGAAACTAGCGATTGTTTGGATCGGGCGTACAAGTGCGCCGTCGGTAAGTCGGCTAATTATCGATAGTAGAAATATGTACACGTGACCACCGAAGATGTCAGGGCGTCACGGGTAGCGTCGGCGACTGAAGCAGTAAGCAGGGCACGACGTATCAACGCAGCTATTAGGAGAGCTGAGATTTCTTGAGATTAAAGGCATAGCTAATCTCATGAAGATTGTCTATCTAAATTTGAGATATAGATTTGATATTGTAGGCTAAAATAATGATTTTCGAACCGTGAGTTTTGAAATCACGTGGGTGTAAATGTTATTATAAATTTTGGTTTTGGGGAGTAATTAATGCAGCAATTATTTGTTAAAATACTTCCTAAAATTTTTATTCATATTTAGAAACAATAATATAGTTTCAAATCCCGACATTGTCTCTTACCCCGAGGAGATTCTGGGTGCTACAACTTCCTCTTTGCCAATGCCAGATTAGCAGCAATTGACTCAATTTTTAGTAAGTGTAATACTCTAAAATTTAATTTTCCTCGGAATCTATTTGATTTGAAAGATTTTTGAGTTCCACAAGATCACCTCCACCTCCTCTGCAGATGCGTCATTGACGTGGAGAAATATCTATACTTTTTTTCCTATGACGCTTAATCTAACTCTAACCACCTTGGACGATGATGACAAGGGCTGGCGATGATATGGTAGAGGCAACGATGGGTATTTTGAAACTTGACTGTGATTTTATGTTTATCAACCTTCTTCCAGGCTTTGATTAAAGCCTCGCCACAAACTTTTTTTTTGTGGACACACTGTTCATCTTATCTTTAGATTATGGACTGCAAGACTGATTACCAACTAAATGGATAGCGATACTATCGAATCGGTTCATACAGGATCGATCTTTTACGATCTCTGAAATACTGAATAAAAGTTAGCGTCAGTGTGGAATAGTTACTTATTTTTCAACTTGGCGTGAGTTGTTGTGAGACCAGCAACACAAGCTATTTTGAAATATTTTGAAATATTTTGCTCATTTTTAAATTTTACTTAAGAGCGCATGGACATAAGTCTCTTAAAGAATCATTCGATTCTGTTCAATACGTGACACGATCTCTTGAATTTCCTTCAGTACAGTTCGAATAGTTTCTGATACATATTAAATAGATTTGATATAAGTATACAAGGTAAGCTCTGATTAACTTGAATTTTTTTTAATTAACGATGGACCGAGTGTATCGTTCAAGTGGGTGAGGGTGAGTGACAACGGGTAGTGGCAAAAATCTTTATGGTATTTGAGAATGTCATTGTTGTTGTTTATGGAAGTAGACTTCTACACTAGCGCGCGGAGGCGATTAATCATCGAGTCCGCAATCCAAATGGTCCAAGCTTCGACGTGAGGTGAATAACGATTCGCGGTGGGGCGCGACGCACGTATGCTTCGTCATCGGATCTTGGCAAACAGGGACCGGCATAGGCTTACATGTAGTTGAAGACATCAAGCCTGCATGGCGTAACTTTTGCGAATAGGCAGAATCCCCGGCAAACATAGTCGAATTCATCCGTTATACAGACGAAACCTGTTACCGTCGAGCCATAAATTTATCCAAGATAATCTGGGTCATCTAGAGGGGTCAAAGTCCAACCACGGCGGTCATTCAGTTACTTCTTACCGTTTCGACCTTTTCTTCTCACTGACACCCACTATCGACCTGAGTGCTTGTCGATATCTGCAATTCCATTACTTTGTTTCAGCTGCCCTGTGAAATCAGATCATGCCCACAGCAACGCAATCGCAATCGCAATCCTTGACCTTATGTGTTAACTGACGCACACTTATCGGCCTCCGATGACGTTACTGAGATCCACGACGAGCGGATTTCCATGGACCTTGATTTAAGCCATGGAATCGGGTCCAGGGTCGGCGTGCCGACGGAATATCTCATGACTGAGATATAGATGATGATGGGCCACCAGACCCTATGAATTAAACCAGGGGATTATCTAGGAGTCCAAGATTTACGGCCTTCGGCACAGATTCCGCGCATCAAGGCTTCGTCTCGAGTGCTGTTGACAACTTCAACACTAACATTCAATGATTTGCCGGCTCAGTCAGTGATCAAGGATGCCTGCCTTGTTTCATCTATCAAATTATATAAAATCAACATCTTCTAACCCGAATTTTTTTTCTTCAGTTTCCAATCTCAGATAAACAATAGTTGAGCATCATAATACCGAGATAGATGAGTGAAAAAATGCTATGAAATAAGGTAACTAGTCAAGACAAAAAATTGATTGACTGAATTAGGTTTTGAGGAAAACTCATAAGGTGAGAGAAAGATCAAGGTCAGGCTCCTTGAAGTGCGTTGATATGTCGGGTCGCTCTGAAAAATTTGAATCAAACAGTACATGATCTTTTGAGTCTTGTTTCGTGCGCCATAAAGTAAACAAGCATTTCTAGAGCAGGTCATGGCGTAAGTTTTAACCGCCTTACAATATACTATGAAGCCTCCATTAAATTTAAAGTTTTAGAAGTTTGCACATATGAATACGATCTGCAGATATAAAAGCTAGCCATACAGAGATAGAGATTAATTGACATGATAGTCAAAACTTCAGATTTTAGTATCCACTTGTTGTGAGCCTCGGTGCACCATATGTATACTTTTCGATATAACCATTATGAAATGAAGTGCCAAAAAATGTGAGCAGAGCATCTCTAAAATTATATGCAAGAGTCACAATGGTGCGTAAATATATAATTGATGTTACCTCCTGAAGATAAACGATTTTCTCGAAAAATCCTATGCGTGGAAAAATTACGGTTTGGTATGTCGCCATCACGCCATCAACGACCTATCCCAGTTTACACTTCAATTTCGCCTTGAGAACACATGAGCATCAATCGCGATAAGTTTGCGGTGTGTGAATGAAAGTTTTTAGGCGTCAGACGGTCAAAGAAAGAGCGGCACACGTCATGATTGTAGCTCGCAGTGCGGTTGAGGTGAGCAAAGATAGCGACTTAGTATTCATCTTGAGCCAAGATAGGCTTGATAATAGGGGTCGCAGGTGCAGAGGATGCAGCTGCAGTTTAGGCGAAGGCCAGAATCGCTTATAATGCAAGTGATGATCAGGAAACCCACAGGGGTCGTGGAAATCTTGCGGCTTGGCGTTATTGTCGCAGAAGATTTAGAGTTAGTTGGTTGGTTAGTGTGGTGGGCCGCATTCACATCCACCGAGGAAAAGTGGAATCCACACGACCGGTTTCCCACCCCATTTGCCACACGAGCGTGTACAGCGGGATGAGGCAGATGGCGCCAATAAATAAAGCCGATTCAAAGTGACACGAAGCCGCGCTTTTAAGGGAGTCGCAGAAGCGTGCCTGACCCCCGCCTTCCATTTAGTCCAAACAATTCAGAGGAAATTGGTCAAGTGCCACGGCGTGATCTAGACTCTCGGTCGATCCATCCACTCTCTCACAGGGCTAATACATCTCTCGGTGATAGATGAGGCCCAAATAATGAGGGAAGAGTCAAGGATAAAATTTTCAAAATTAAATCTACCGTATGTCTTTCACCAATTTGGTGTAACTTAGTCCAAAAATTGGGGTTTGTTGTTTTATCAATTAGCCGACTTTTGTCACCTCTGGAACTGCCCTCATAATTTAAGCTAACTTGGTCTGAAAAACAATCGCAGGATTTTGTGTGCCAGAATTGTTTCAACCAGATACCTACCTAACCCATCCAACCGTATACAGTAGGTGGAAGACGGAACAGACCTCATCATGGCAGACTAGCCAGATAAAGGAAGGATCAAGTGGCGGAAGAGACAAAGAGTTAGCCGGAAGTATCTACATATGTTGTGTAACTCCAACCTGCTGCGGTCGAAGGGCGTTGAATGTTAAATCGTTGGGTAAGTTCTGTATACGCTTGTGCGCGGCATGATCAGAGGGCCATGCACAAAACATACACCAGTGTTTAAACTTTCAACCCCCTTCCGCGACATGGAAGAAACCCATGCGAACCAAACGACCAGCGCTCCTTCGAAAGGATTCCCGATACTGCTCGAATAAATTACGGGCACGATGACCATGGACGGCACGTGTGAAAAATGGGCAGATCTAACGGCGAGTGACGTGTGAAGCACGTCGTTGAGTTGGTCCCCTCCATCCTCCGCTGCCTCACCCCTCCCGACAACCATGACCTCTCCCTTCTCATCGCCCAAATTCCTGGACTCGTAGACGCCGAGGAAATCTTTCATCCTGACGCATGTGCTGATCCGATAAGTTCCCGCGCCCAACGGCCGTGTGGTCACGTTGTAGGGGTTGCTTCAGCATGAGGGTACATGACGAGGTGCTTTGGTCGCGCCGCATGCTTTCGATGGCTTCGGTAGGGCAGCGGTAAGTTAAATGGACAGACAGCCTTGTTATCCTACCTTTTTTTATTACCTTGGTGTTGTAAAATTTCTAATCACTCTCAAGTCTGCTCATAGTGCTCCCAAGCCAACTCAGCGTTCGTGCTTGTCCCATGTCCTCCAGATCCTTGAACTATCCCAGTCTCGTTAATCCTTGGCAGGGAGCTCCCGCTATTAACTTTAGTACCCCAATATCTCTGCACCTTGTATGCAAAAAAGATCTTAGCCCCGTAAAAAACCTATCAGCCAGCTCGCCGGCTAGATCGTTGGTTGGGCTGTGATGTAATTTAAAAGTCACGTGTAAATCACCTATCAAGAGGCTCGTTCTCTTTTTCCTATATCGAATCATAATTTCTCTAGTCTATCACACTCGAGTTGTTAATATACGCAATCTTAGTTTGTGACTCCTTGATGTGGATAGTTCAGCTAATGTACAGAAGTGAATGGGTTATGAATAGCCGTGACAGATTGTGTTTTGCACGTTGAAATTGTAATATATGGAAGATAGAGAGCTAATATCAAGTAACAATAGCATAAATCCATTCATGTAATCTCATTGCAAATCTGATCGACGTCAGTACGGCTCTGCTCGCTTTCGGATCCTTGATGATCGCGCCCAACTCCCTTCCCCTGATAACCAAAAATTCCTTATCTTGATCTTTCTACATGTCTTTCTTCTTGAACTTTCATGTACTCATCTGTGAAACTATGTTTGAGAATCCTCATAGTGTGCCGTTCATGGGTACGTGCAGTGTCATCTGGCCGTTTTCTCATGGTCTGATCTCTTTCGGTTAAATGTGACATCCTAGTGGGGTAGTTCTCCACTCTATTCACTGGTTATCACCCGCTACTCCTAAATGATCGAAGTTAATTTGCAGGGGTTTAATCCAAACTATATGGTACCCTGCTGAGAAATGATGAGAAAGCAGGGAGGGTCCTTTCGAATGTTGTAGGGCTATAGGTCGCTTCAAACTTGTGGAGTAGTGTTTGTTGTGTTTTTAAGTTATCAATCGCAGACTTAGATATCGATAAATTCTTGCTCGCTTAATTTCCGGTATTAGATCTCCTCTTTCTCCCGCCTTCTAGGTTTACTTCATTTTCTGGTATTAATATCACTATCGCTCTTCCTTAGCTGCTAGATAATCTCTGATCATTCTTGCTCATAACGTTATCATATTATCATAACCATTCAAACTTCGTCCAAATACTATATCTCATCATGACTTCTCGACATTTGACCAGAAGGTCAAAGAAATTAGCATGTAGCAGCGCATTTAGTAGCTCTGCAAATCCAGACGAGGATTGGACCAAGGTGACCGATTTGGCAGAAAGACGGAGGATCCAGAATCGAATTGCACAGCGCAATTACCGTAAGGAATCATTGATCTCTATTTAACAGATCAACATTTGTAACTCATCAGGGTTAGGAAAGAAACTCAAGAGACGAGAGGATCTTGAGAGACGAGAGGATCTTGAGAGACGAGTAGGATCATTGTCACACTCTCCATCTCGGCCTAGAGTCGATTATGAAGACCAGGCGCATCGGTCGGAGATACTGATGGGGCATTACGCGCAGAACTCAGAAATGATACTGCAGCAAATGCCATTGCTTCAGAATAAATTTATCTCCTCACCCATAGGAGATGCCCATATTTTACCCGGTACTCTTTGGCAAGAAGAGACTCGAGCTCTTCCGATACTTGGTTACCAATCGGAACAGATCCCAGCACCCGATGAGATGCTATACCGATCATATGGCTCTTCACAGTCGCCTCCACAGAGCTTTTGTGCGTTTCTCGATTGTGAAGGGTTTTGTGGAGAGTCGGGAGCGGCACTTTCAACCACCCAACCATTTTATATGGGTTTGGTTGGTGAAGGCGAAGACATCAAACGGGAAGAGGGCGTAATAAGCCCATATAACGTGAACTTCCGGGGGCTCAGCCAAATTGGGGATCTCCAAAGTTTTAGCAACTATTTTGATTTAGCCCAAAATGTAAGTTTTAGATGCATCTTGAATTTTCAGAACATAGAAGCTGATGTATGGGTGATAGGTTGCTGATCTTACTCTTAATCCTGCTCCTGATCCGGCTCTATATACAAATGAACCATTCAGGCTGTTTAATTGGAGTTATTGAAGTTGTGAGGTAGTGTAAGTGTAGTGTAGGCGGCGTTTTTTCTCCTTGTTTTCAAGTCATCAGATCGTGATGTGTACATCTATCTTTGTCTATACTTGGAGTCCATATCTGGCTCAATTGTATAAATATCAGGGAATTTATAAAAAAATTGGGGGGTAAAATATGTATGATAAATTTTCGATATAATGAGTATGTAAAAGTCGAGTTCTTGTCGCCTCTTGAGTGAGCCTTGTGACTGACAGTTTCTCAACGAAAGCTTTGCAAGTGACATTTCTTCCATAAAAAAAACTCTTAATGAGCTGTCAAAAGTAATTTAAGCTTTTTGAATTACTCGGGGTAAAAAAAATTTCCTATTATACGTTAAAATTACCGAAATAACATTAGCATTGGGGCGTAGAATTTCATACCTCAATTTGCAGAAACTCAGTTTCATCGTTGTATTCTTGATCAAAATTTAGTCATAATTTTGCTACCTTTTAGATAATTAGTTTCGTTAATTTTACTCGTTCTCATGTCAAACATTCTGTCGCGATGGGATCGTTTCAAGTGAGGCGGCTATCATTTTATGATATGTCAGCTCAATCTAGATTAATTGCCACAACTGACATTGAATAATCTTCGGTAGGGAGATTAGAAACGAGGACTGCCGGGAATTAGACTTTAATTAATCGACGGCAGACAGACTTACCTGACTACAATTTAAACGGCAAACATTGGGGGCATGCCGCTGCTTCTTTGTCCTGTTGATCACAGTTGACTTTTTTAACGACATGATACACACTATACTAGAGATTTGCCATTAATAACTCTCAATTTAAGGTCGGCAACATAACGGACGCCACATAGACAATATTAAGGCATACCGCACCAAACTCGTATATTTCATTACAATGACTGATCTTCTGGAAAGTAAGACGACATGCTATTTCGTACCTAAGAACCAAGTTAGAATGCTTCAGCTATTCAGCAACTTACATATGCACTGGATAATGTATAGGTATAAGAATGATGTGGATTATTTGAATACATACAAACTTCACCTAAAGGAAGAAAAAAATTGAAAATTAAACGAAAAGGTAATTAGGGCTGATAAGATAACCAAACCACAATAGACTATCATTAAATAGTCGAGTTCAGTTAGTTTTGCTTTTCTCATTCTGAGTTCTACGATGATCTTACTGTGATTCACCATCAGTCTCGGAAAAGGGGTCACTGCTGAATCCAACAGCATAATTAGCACTTGCGCTGTACGTGAAATTGGTTAAAAGCTTAGGAATCAATCACAACAGCGCTCACGCTAATTCTGATTTTTGATATTTTTCCTAGTGATCCAGGTTAGCAACACTCAACGAAAATTTTCTGTACTTGGCCGTCGGATTAAAGTGGCTTTTCTCTAGCTTTTTATTTTTTTTAACCATTGCGCCTTAAACCTATGGTTTATCTGGGCTGCAAAGGAAGTGATTTCGTAAATTTATATAATATCCCAAGTCTAGGCATCAGGCAAGGTCGGTGCGTAACTCATCGAGCGAATATTGACTAGCTAAAAGGAATTTAGCAACGACTCGAGCAGGCAATTTACTCGGGATACTTAACAGCAGGACCTTCAGATAATTTTACTTTTTTGTCGGCATTTAATTCTAAATAATTAAATGATAAACTGGAGCAGACTAACACGGTAATACTGCTACAGCGGATGCGATACGAATTTGTACCGCATAACTACTTGAACAACTATGGGCTCATTTTTCTTTCAGTTCAAGATCAAAAACATGTACATGTATTTAGAGAATCTAAAATTTTCTGATGTCTTGCTAGTGCTAAGTCCCAGATTTACGCTGAGAAAATAATCCCAGCGATAGTGGGTTATGATATCTGTATAGTCCAATAATTCGGCAAATAGATGATTACTAGTTCAGAGGAACTCTTGTTTATTTGTATTTTTTTTGCCAAATTACTTTGCCGAATAATTGTCTAAACCAGAATTTTGGCTTTGATGCATAGTTTCTCTCTTTAAGGTAAAATTTTAGTATCGAGAAGTAGCATATTTCGGTTGCAAACTCATGAATACATTAATTGGCATTCTTTCGACATATCACAAGATATTGAAACTCCGGAATTACAAATTTGAATTTGAGCGCTTAGACCTATATGCTTGGCTCAGACTTCTTAGAATATTTTGGGTGTTTAAATTTAAAATGTCTCCAAAAAAACGAGGCCAGATTCTGTGGATGGATGTGTTTTCGAATCTCAGTATTGCATTAATCGATAGGCTCGCGTTTTTGTCGTATTCAAAAGCGCTGGCAACTCGAATGGCTTTTATTCCGGGGCAGGGTTCTAGCATGCTCCTCCAAGTGTGATACTGTAATGTGTTGGTAAGACATCATTGAAGGATCAATAAAATGTGCTAAGACATCGGTATGAGCCCAGGTATAGAGTAGTTTTGATGAAAATATTTCTTCCGATATTAAGTAAAGGCTTATCATCATCCGCCCATTATTACATATACTTTGTTTTATGCTCTTCGGAATCGAACATCTTTTCACACTTCCGCAGCTTAGAGTCTGAGACTTTGATCGAAACGAGTCCTTGATTCAACGGAAGCGCAGATGTCAATCCCCGCAGATGCTAGAACAAGACGCAGCAAGGAAAAACTTGAGAAATGTGTTAAGAGTTGGGAAGATCATATATAATAGTGTTTTGTGTAACGCTGCCGGAAATTCCCTTGTGGAGGATGAAAATTTGAAAGTGTAAATTAATTAAGAAGCACTAAGCCTGCAATCTCTGTGACTCTAGACCGCTTTGGATAATCGCAAGCTGAGTTGAAGAAGGTACGAACTGAAATCAATCAAAGACCATGCCGATTTTAGCTAGATTCAAATATAGAGTTTATGTATTTTCTCTCAACAGCATGTTAGAGCGTGTATGTATGTATACGTGTTCCTTGGCTGGATCATTATTAATTCCACCTTAAGTTAGCGAGCCTGCTCGGTAGCGATTTCTGACCTGTGGTTTAATAAAGCTTAGATTGGAAGTTTGTCACGGGAGCAGAGCTGATGCGCACATGTGTAGGTAGAGGTATCAACACTTTCTGTCTGCGTCCTTTGCTCCCTCGGGAGACGACAGGGCACGTGCCTTGCAGGTGCTCGCCGGACGTTAAATATTAAACAAACAATCAACACTTTCCGTTGGAGATTTTGCCCAACTTATTGTGACGTAATTAAATATTGCGCCTTTTGATGACTTGCCTAAATGGCGCTCCGCATATATTAGCACAGATTCGTCCTAGCAAGCACCTATACATATACATGTGCACGTACATATGTACAGTAAATTTTGTCAATCTTTACTTAGGGTTGCAATATCGTACTGTGCTTATCGATGCAAAGGTATACATGTAGGAAATGCAAAAGTGCTTATCTGAAGTGCACTAACCTAATATGGTAATAAATTCAAAAGTATTCACCGCCCAATATTAAAAAGGGCCTCAGGATCGAGCAGCCAAGATGATGGACCCATCTATGCAAATACGTGCAATAGTTCCACAGACTAATTAATCGTTATTCACGTCGAAGCTTGGACCATTTGGTTGGCGGACTTGATGATTAATCGACTCCGCGCGCTAGAAGTGTCGCGTATAGACTAACATACGATTAATGTGGTGGGATCTCACGTGATAGTTGCCATGTGATACGCCAGAGTAGTGTTTTTCTTGGACTGAGTTTGAAGGGTAGAAATTATGGTACTTGTCACTTTAACCACCTATCTCTTCCTGATAGACAGGCGGTCAACTATAATTATATTATCAACGCGATAAAAAGCTTACCCAATTTTATCACATCTATTTAATATGTACCGGAAACTATTCTATCAATTGAACTGAAAGCTAAATGAACTGTTCTGAAGGAATTGCTTGATAACGTGACACGTCTTGAACAGAATTGAGTGATTCATTCAGAGGATTATGACTATGCGATCTCATGTGAAACTTGTGAAACCTGTGACTTTGAAAATGGGCGAAACTTTTGAAAATGGCTTATGTCGCCAGTCTCGTGAAACAAACAAATTACACGAATAAGATAACCAGTTCACAATGTCGCTAACTTTTATTCAGTATCTCAGAGGTGGTAAAATCGATCTAATAGGAACTGATTCTATAGTACTGCCGTCCATTTAGTTGGAAACCAATGGCATACAGTCCATAATCCAAAGATAAGAGAAACGGTGTGTGCTCAAAAAAAGTTTTTGCGAAGCTTCAATCAAAGCTAGAAGGTTGATAAACATAAAATCGCAGTCAATTTTCAAAATATCCATCGTTGCGGCTACCACGTCGTCCCCAGCCCAAGTCACCATCGCCATGGGTGGTTAGTAGTTAGAGGGTCAGGGTTGTGGATTTGCGACCAAGTCTTCACCAGCCAGTCTATGTCGTCGTCCCGGGTGATCAGAATGGACAGGCTTTGGGGTACTGGTTAGGTTAGAGTTAGAGTAAAAATTATGGAAAAACAAATATTAAGTCTCTTGCGAGCGGCTTGCAAAAGACTAAAGTCGAAATCTCTTAAAATTATCTAATTAAATTTAAAACATTTGCTCCAACCATATCTTTTGCTTTTGTGGTAATGCCATAGATCAAAAAGTGAAGATAAGTCTCCTACTTTGCTCTCTCACAAGCTCTGTAGACGCCCGATCAGTGCAAAAGGAGAGTTCCTTGGGATGGGGCGGAGGGATGGAGGAGCCGGGGAGGAACTAACCGAGAGATTTTTCTGTTTAAACCCTGAAATGCATAAATTATGAAAATTGTGGTCGTCTGTAAGCGAGTGTGCACGGACTATTTTTCGTTGCTGATTAGTCACCTAATCCGAGGTGAAGAACGGGACGCTCAATCTGTATGTTGTTGTCGAAGCATTTTGCAATCAGTATCATTATTCTCAAGGTGTTTTCTAGTCCATTAAGACGACAACTCGTGCTCCTACTTTTAGTGCAAATAAATCGGAAAGATTTAACGCGGCCCTAACCGCATGGAACTCTGGCTCGAGCCAGCCGAGTCATTTCGGCCAGCGCCGACCGTTCCTACCGGCAAATCGGGATCCAATGCGATTGTTTAAGATAGTCTCGCAGAAGCTGAAGGGAACACCTACCCAAACCCGACGAATGATATTCCAACAGAAGAGGCATCGTACGAAGAAGAATTTAGCTGAAGGACACCAAAATACTGATTCTCGCCGTTCTGGTAGTGTAAGTTAGAGATTTACTAATTTCTAGAAACCTCATTACTTCTTGTAGGTTTGTGGATAGTGACGTGGAATACGTTAAGCCAACTTGGAAGTTTTTAATTTATTTTCCGGGCTTAAACTCATTATGGCCTAGCTTGTATCTAAAATTATCATTGAAATGTTCTTCATGTATCTACAAGAACAATTATTCTCACAAAAATCCCTCCACGGATTAAATATTGTATCTAAATTTACTTGATACTATTTATTTTGTAATCATGGTATCTGAAACAATCAATTGCGTTGAACATGACACTAACTTTTAATTCAGGCACCCACTGCTCCATCAATTCGTAAAAAACAATCTGCTGTCAACGATATCATCAAATACAACTCTCAGAAATATCGTACTCCAGCCGTATTGCCCAAAAAAGAGAAACGTGCAAAGAAGCTTTCTGCATTCCTTAATAGAATAAAAAAACCTCAGGAAGTACCTTCTAGACGTCGCCGTCCAAATAAGAAGCTTGTTACTACTTTGGAGAGCTTGTTAGATGCCTTACCTGAATTGAACCAAAATAATATAGATGATGCAATTGGAAGCATATCAAAGCAGCCTAGCCTAAAGAGCAAGCCAGGCTCTATGAAGAGAAAGGAGAAATTAGAACGGAATGAAAAACATAGATTTGGAAAGAACCTGGCTCTTTTAACAGGAAATGGAAATGATCACGCAAAAGTATTAGACAAAGCTGAAATAAAAGCTAACTCTGAACATCTCGACCTCTCCATTTCGTCTAGTCTTCAGTCTAACTCTCTGGTGGCAAAATTCTCAGCATTAAGAGCTTGGGCAAATGCAAACATAGAAAAAAATCCTAACTTTCAAGAAAGATCCTAAATTTACAGCATTTTTGATTACCTGTTCTGACCCAGCGATCTTCCAGAACTATCCCGTCCCACGAGTTTCGGAATTTGCCTGTAACCACAAAGATTGGCTGCATGCTTCGCGGCATTTCAACCACTAGTTCTCATATGAAAACCCGCAAATTATCTGTGTGACCATCAAGTAGACCGATCAGCTTATACAACGCGATACTATGTAAATTTCGGTAAACTATACGTTTGTCAACTGAACTATTTCTGCTCGGTATAGCGCATCAGCTATTATGAAGCCGCTCGACTAAGCTAGACCACTCTATAATAGCGCACTTTTATATCCGCGTAAATCTTCAAATGTTCTAATACATTCTATTATTTTCCAACCATTATCGTTGTGTTTTAAATAGTTTGATTTCATATATATCTACAACGGATCCCCATAAAAACAGCAATTAAAATTAGCTTCAAAGGGGTGTAAGGCTACCTTAAACAAATATCTAAAGGCATTGTACCATAATATGCTGTATCAGAAATATCGTTTTTCGTCATCACTGAGATATAGGCATCAGTAAATGGTCCAGTCCAAAGGTTTTACAAAGGCTCACCTCTGTTTAAGAAGAGTTTCTTCTGGATTGGATTTTAGAAGAGCAAAAGATGCGGGGCTACTCTGTTACGTGCTCTCGAAATTGCCATATGAACCCTACGTTTACATAACCAAAACAAACCTTCAGGCCACCATTGACTCCCCAAATTTCTGAAGCAAGTTTTACTATTATTATTGAATGAAGAATGAAGCTTCGTGAATAAAAAGAACCCCTTAAGATGCTACATAGCGCTTTTCCGATGTGTTCAAATAAGAGGCGGATCCAGAGTTCGTCGAGAAGATATTTAGAATGTGGAAAAACATGGGATATAATTCAGAGTTCACGTCGATAAAGGAGTATTCGCTTCATCCTGTAGAAAGAGAGCCTGTAACAGAACAATTGTTACGGTCACTGCACGTACATAATGGCACGAAATAATCTATATTTTTCTATAAAAGAGAGATGCCAGCATCGATCTTTTAGAGGTACCACTTTTCTACTAGGTATACATGTGCTAGAGCTATGAAGTCTTCCTATTTCTTCGGAAAGGCTCAGCCGTAATTATGTATCTTCGGGTAATGTGTAATTAACAGAGACTACATAAAAACTCCAAAAATTCGTCAATGTTTATCAGCCCTAGAGACCATAGATCCATCCTATTGGACGTGCTATTAAGCCTTTCATTATATTCACAGATCATGACCCGAGTTATGAGGTCACTCTAGATATATACGACGTCGCAAAATGGCTGGACGTCGAAAATTTTTGCAGTTAACTGGCTTAAAAACATGCTAAGACCCATGTAGACATTGAATCTATATAGAGCTCTAAAGAAAGTAGGGCTTCTTGCAACCTTTAGATCTTGGCTCCCTCGAAGATTTCTGCAGAAAAGAGGTAACATTGCTCGCACACCTGGATAACGCAGTTTCTATCATAAAGCATCAGTTCGCTAGTTTTTAAAACCTTGGTTGATAGCAGAAATTTATAGACAGTGTGACACGAAGTAATTGGAAGGCATCAAGCTTAGTCTTTAGGGACTCTACCAAGGTTTTGATCTCTTCAAGGCTAAAAAACTTGTTATCTGATCCAGTACACTTCCTGATATAGATATATCTCTACTGCAACAGATATTAGCTCCAAAAAGCTTGCAGCATTTTTATTGTAACGTAAAAATGCTTGAAGAGAACAATTAAATCAACTGAGAAACGACGCGTACCTTACGCAAAGCTGGGAAAGCAATATCTGAACTGGCTGCTCAGGCTGCTCAGGCTGCTTTACTCGGATACAAACAAGGAATACAAATAATACTATTGTTGGACACTTCTAAATACAGGGAGCGAGTTATATTTCGTTCAAATACTCGTTCGAGAGGTATTGAGCAAGATGAAGCTTCTAAAGTTAATAAAATAGCTAGATGACAGAGTTAGATGCTAAACTAGTAGCGGAGGCTCGTATTTTATAAAATCATGTCTACTTGAATAGCAGCAAGATGTAAAATATTTCAGAAACTGATTTCGATGTTGCGCCATTGTAGGACGGTCTTCGCGTAACGGCATAACATAAACATCGTTCTGTAAAGTGGCTAGAACAAGCCAAACCTTTATTTGGACGTAGATTTCAAAATTTTGGGTCACGAAATAGAACTGACTAAGCCGGTAGATATGTGGAACTGGATCTTTTGCTTGCCATGGCATTTCGAGGCCTCACGCCTTCGTGGACCCCTCCATGTATTGTCAAATATTCACGCGCTCATGGACCATGGACTAGATTATGATATCCACGAAGAAGCGGCGTGAAGATGATATCCACTCCACACTTTTCATTGCGCGCACCTCAACCACATAAGTATCGCGAATTATATAAATATTTCAACAGAGTTAACTTCGATTTTTAAGCTTTCTGTCTGACTGTCTTTATTCTTTACCGTGAGTTTTTCCGGCCGGATACTTCTCGTTTCATGACTGACACCTGTATGCAAGAACCGTAGCTAGGCAATACGCTGCAATTCAGTCTGCGATTATTCATTCCATATACATGTCAATGATTTGACTGTAGCGTAGTCATGATTTTTGACGAATACTCATCACTCAGCTATATTTGGCGTGTACACTTACACGATGCAAACAAATGGCAAAAACTATAGCAATGTATCAGTATTCGAGGTAAAATTTGACGCGTTGTATGGAGGCGACGTGTCTTCTGTAGAACTAGTTATTCAACAGGAAAACGACCATAAGCGTACCGCCTAAGTACAAGAAGAATTCTTAGATTCAAGGAAGTTTAATGGCTTGAATTGGCCAACCTAATCCTCACATTTAAACTTGTGATTATAGCATCTCTTGGATGAGCTGAAAGGAGGTTTCGATAGTACTCAGAAAAGCCAAACGTGGTCCGGGAAACTATGGGAACGAGTTCAGAAAGGATGGCCCCGTATGCCAGATTCTTCTAGTGGGTGGTAAAACGAGATACTGAGCTGGTTGCAAAAGATTTGCTAAATGATTAGTGATCTTTTTCTGATCACAATTTTTTTCGGGCAAAGTTGAAACTTTCAATTTCTGTACAGTATACTGAGATATCCTAGCTTCAGTGTAAAATATTGCAAAATTCTCGGCCATTTTTCAAAGTGTGTATTTGGATTGCCACGAGGATATCCATGATAAGCTTGGATTCTATATTCTCAAATTAATGCAACTTAAATCTTAATTTGAGCAATCTGATACGTAAAGGTACGTCGTTTATGATTAACTTCAATCTCACTCTAGGTTTAATTGAATACATGGATAGATTATCCCAGAGCCATCGTCTTCATCTCTCTATCTTCTTTTCATTTTCAACGCCTTAGAATTCGCTGGAATTGAAACCCAGTGTTACATAGCCATCCAATATTAAATGAAAACAGCAGTAAGATCTGTATCACCCATCGACTTTGTAAAAAATGTCACTTCAAAGTCGTGTATTGCGAGGCAGCCTGAAGTTAATTAGCAACAATGGACAAGGTTGGGGATTGTAGTTGATAGCTGAATACCCCCAGGAGTTTGCGAAGCATACAGCCATTGATCCGATAAGTCTCCTGAGTCTATCGGCTGTTTCACCCTGTTACTTTTACAGAATGAAGTTATCCTAAATTTATTAGTTGACGATCATGATTGAGTTTATAAAAGCGTAACACTGCAAAGAGTATCTTAAGCTTCTGGAATAATTCTTCACATCAAGGAATTAGACATCTCCTTCTATGGTGGGGTTCTTTGACATGTTGTTTAACCCCAATGGCGCCGGAGCTAGCTGGCGACGGAGATGAAGGTAAGATAAGACCAAAGTTTGCGAAGCAAAAGGAGAATAGCAAAGTAAAATGATAGGGACAGGTAAATTATGTGTATAGATTGATTGTGCTTGCACCCAATCTCTACGTGACAGTGTCTTGCTGTCTTGCTGTAATTTCTTGTCATGTGGGGGATTTCAACTGGTCGTAGCATGGATCTATTATCAGCATTTTCTTCCGCCCTTTCTTGACACGGAACTTGATCTACGCCAGCTCAGAATTCGTATGACAATTTTCTCAATCCAAATTGGTAATTGCATGTAAGTGGGCTCTCACTGGGGAGATCTCTCAATGTCAAAATAAATCTTGTATATTTCGCAGTGATAATCTCTGTCTTGAACTTCCAAGACTTGCACCAATTTCGGGCAAACTTTACCCCTGTGTCTGACCGGTTAATTACAGGGCAATAAATTATGATAAACCACAAGGTGCCGAAAAGTATTTTTCAACCATGTTTTTGCCGGCATTCATATTCAAGGGTATTCAGGCGGCTCGAAACCCTTCGAGGTCAGTGGCTTCACCAGCGTTGAAGTATCTACCATCAGTATGGCAGACTCGTCAAAGTTCTCACTCACCGATCGGGTCGGTACAAACCACCTCGAGGAAAAAAGTAACTCTGAATACTTTACGTGCTCTCTATAAGAAGGGCGAGCCCATCACTATGCTAACTGCCCATGATTTCCCAAGTGGGCTTGTCGCTGACAGGGCAGGCATTGAGATCGTGTTGGTCGGAGATAGCTTAGCCATGGTGGCCTTAGGGATGGAAGATACAAGTGAGATCTTGCTTGAAGATATCCTACTTCATTGCCGCTCCATCTCTCGGGCTGTTAAATCTGCGTTTACGGTATCTAATTAAGTCTTGACTCTAAATGTCACATTACTAACATCAAAAGATTGGCGATTTACCCATGGGTTCTTATGAAGTTTCTCCAGAACAAGCTTTATTGTCAGCAATCCGGGTGATAAAAGAGGGTCGTGTTCAAGGGGTCAAATTAGAAGGGGGACAGGAAATGGCCCCCACTATCAAAAAATTAACTACTGCTGGAATTCCCGTGCTGGGTCATATTGGATTAACCCCGCAACGTCAAAACTTTCTTGGTGGATTTCGGGTCCAAGGTAAAAACTCTGCAAGCGCCTTGCGAATTCTTCAAGACTCCTTGGCTTTACAAGAAGCAGGTTGTTTTGCCGTGGTGATTGAGGCGGTGCCATCAGATGTCGCCGCTCTAATTACCAAAAGACTCTGTATTCCTACGATAGGAATCGGTGCGGGAAGTGGCTGTTCCGGCCAAGTACTTGTACAAATTGATATGACTGGAAACTTTCCACCCGGACGGGTGGTCCCAAAATTTGTTAAACAGTATAGTGATGTTTGGGGCGAGAGCATAAAAGGAATAGAAGCATATGTAGCAGAAACCAAAAGTAGGACCTATCCTACACAAAAACATTCCTATTCTATGCCCGATGATGAACTTATTGCCTTCAAGAATGAGCTCAAAAAAAAATACGATGATCATTGCGAATAGGAGTATCTCCAAAGCAAATCCACGCAAAATCTGTGCAGATGTACAATTGTCCGGAAGGAACTTTTTTAGACAGTTGCCTGGTCCTTGTAATGTTTCAGGAATATAGCTATTAGCTATGAGAATTCAGCTTGTCCTTAGTCTACATGTAATGTATTGTATCTTCGGTGTGGCTTTGCTCATAGGGGCACAATCTTATCCACATCTGATCCAGGATCAGTTATCTTAATAATGTTGAAAATTATCTGTAGTTTTAAGAGCTGAAGCTCTTTAAAAATGCTCCTGTTTTTCATTTCTTGTTATGCACAGCATTGTGGCTGCCAGTGGCACCTTCATTCTTCCCTAGGCTTTCGGACGAGCATAACTGATCTCGAGCCGTGGCGAAACATAATGATATATCCGCTCAATTCACATTCCAGATTTCCTCTCATTAGAGTTTGGGTATAGGACCTGTAGTAGTATCGATAATTGCTGGGTGGATATGAGTTTACCATATCTTAGAGTATAACGGACTCTATTCGTGTTTTCGTTTCAAGACGACATGTACCCTAAAACGAAGTCAAAATATCTCCCATTCGTTCTATAGCATGTGCTGGTATCCCGTATTATCAAGACCTTTTCCAGACTTCCTTATTTGTTGAATCTCTCAGGGAGAGGGTACAAGATGAGTTGTGGAGTATGGAGTAATGATCTCAAGAAGAGTTGAATAGAGTAAGTAAACAGTGTATTAATGGTCTTCGGAAGAAGAGAGTAATTGTGTAAAGAGTAGATAATATTCAGAAGACGTTGCGTGAAGAGAAAATCTCTAGTACGCTGAGCATATATATACATTAACCTTCCTTGCTAAACTACACTTATTTTAATATGACCATTTCCAGCGCTTTATTAATTAAAATGAAATCTAACCTTCCAAGATTCCCTGCTTAGTGAGCTCATCAAATTACTCACGACATGATAGACTAATCTTCATAAGTTGATCCGTAAAAGAATCGCAGCTCTATATTTTTTACTTCTGGCTCTGCCTATCTTCTCATTCCTTTCGTCAAGATACATGACTGGCGATTTAACCGTGGATATCGGTCTAAAGAGCACGTCAAAGATTTGGTCCGCTCAGCATGCGTCATCGCCTCTCGTAACCGCACAGGGTGTAATCTCTCAATTTTCAAAATTGTTCCCTTCCTTCAGACTTCAAGGGCTGCTGGTATGAGCATGATCTAAACGGGAGACCACAGTATCGACAAACATCAACAATCAATAAATAAAAATAAGACCAAGTTTTTAGGATAGTCACCGATGAATAACGGAAGAAGTAAGAAAAGATATTCCTGGAACACGCACTTTTGTCAATTCTCGGGGGCCAATCTGGGTCGGTTTTGTCTGAAGTTACTCGGGGATAGCGAAGATCTGATGTTTAGAAATGAAAATTATATCATGTATTTTAAATTATTCTTCATAGTCAGTTGAGACTCAGCATCATACGATTAAAAAAAAGATCCAAATGATGTATCACTACGCAATCCTCTAAAGTAACTGGTGTTGGTGCATGTAAGCCCCAAAGTTGTAAACTTTCACGCCGACTTAGCGTGTTTTTTCACTCCATTATGCACCGCCCTCTTCATTAACATCCTTCTGCCAATACTTATTGATCTCCTTTCAGGTGCTCGGTGCGTCGCCACCAGTTTTCGGAACAAATCCGTCAATACCCCTTGGACATATTTTATGAAACTAGAAGCAAAAGCTAAAAAAATACCAAACCAAACCAACGAAAATGAAAAGACTATGGCAATAACGTGCATAAATTACATACCTCTTTTGACCGGAAAAAAGCACCTCACGTTGTTTCACGAAATATTAAATTCGAGAGTACCCGCGATGACAAACATAACATCTTTTCATGAAAGTTCTTCTACTCAATAATCTCTTCATGTTCTTCAACAATTTCTTCTACAATTTCTTCAATGACTTGATCCTCTCCATCAACTTCTCCAAGAAGACCCTCAGTCGGATCAATAGGTAATCCTTGTGCAATTCTTTCTTCTCGAATCTCTTCTTCTGCACTAGCTTTCCATGCTAACCACTCATCAAGTAAACGACGACGATGTTCAACAACGGCGAGATCAGCTGATGCGCCACGATCCGCATCTTCTTGCTCGAAAACTTTGCTATATTCACGTAAGTTCTTGCGAATTACTTTTTGCTCCTCTTTCGTGAGTAGTGAAG
This sequence comes from Podosphaera leucotricha, assembly GCA_013170925.1. NCBI lineage: Eukaryota > Fungi > Ascomycota > Leotiomycetes > Helotiales > Erysiphaceae > Podosphaera > Podosphaera leucotricha. The sequence goes on along the minus strand of JAATOF010001794.1, from coordinate 12,142 downwards.
GAGGCCGTGGACGCCATAGCCACTGCTTGAACTTTTCGACTGGTTCGTCACGAAGTTGTTCGCCCTTGAAATCATACAAGTGGTATCCATTCTCCATCTATTGCCCAGAAGTTAGTACAAAAGGATCCGAGTCTAAAAAGTACAAAGACTTACAGCATGCTTCCAAACACTTGCACTAGTAGCCACATAACGTCCGGTGGGATCCCAATCTATATCAGTGACACCATAGTGATCAGCAGTATTCATTAATTGCAGGTTAGCTGTAAGATCTTTATCACTTTCCGACTTTTCACCCTCAAAATCCATGTCGTAAAACTCCAAGTCAAAACTTTGCTGTGAGTGAACAGTAGCAACAATGACAAAACGACCTTTAGGTGACCAGTAAATTCCATTGCTATTCTTCTTATCATAAGTACGGATATGCTTGAAATTACCAACCCCGGGGCCTTTTATTCTTTCTGGACAGTAGAAACTGACTGATGTCTTTGGCGGGACAGCTGATGGTGCAATGACTTCCGAGGTGGTAATTGTCACGAAGCGGTCGCCTTTAGGTTCCCACGCAAAATTAATCACTGTATCTTTTATGGAGTCAACTACTTCGACAGGAACCCCCTTTTCTCGAACACGGAATATCTCCAGACTAGTAGCTAGTGATTTCTTTGATTTGGAGTGACGATCGACCTTGACGCAGAGGTAATCTGCATTTGATTGCCAGTGAAGTTTTGCGTCAGTAACGCTGAACAGATTGAGAGTTCTCACAATTTCTTTCGAGGGAATGCTCATTAGCCCAACCTTGGCTGGATTACTTCCAATCTCAGGGGTCCAGAAACAGAAGAGTTGCTCGTAAGTTTTAACACCATCTCTACGTGGTGTAGCCGGAGCCCAATCAAAATCCATAACTCCATCAATCTTGATCGGCTTCTTATCAAGAGCATTCATGCCGGGTAATTGATAGACAGAAATTGAAGTACCTTGATTCAGACGTGCAACGTACTTGTCATCCGCAGACCATTTGAACGCGGGCCAAACAACTTTTCTCTTCGTTGGATGGCCGGCTTCATCAGTATTGTTTGTAGCAATGTCTAGATTGGCGAATGAGCGAAGTGGTTTGCCTGTCTCAATATCCCAGATAACATAATTCTTTCCGTCATCGTCGACTGAGAGGGCTGGATGTCCCTCCTCAGGGATAATGATAGGCCGGTTAGACCAAGTGGTAAGGTATTTTTCTCCGGGAGAGAAATCTACCAAATTAACAAAAGGATGGGCAAATCGCTTTTGCCTCGCCCACTTAGGACCACCCCACAATTGAACTCCTTGTTGATGCATGGAAGTTAGATATGTTCCCAAAGGAGACCACTGTACAAACGATTCAGTCCAATGCTGTCTGTCCACTATAGCTTCTGGTGGATCTTTCTCGTTATTCCAGAAAACCTGCACGTGGTCACCTTTAAACATGACGAACTGATCACGGCCACGGCCACTAGGGTCGGCCAACCATGATCTCAAATGTTCTTTCTCTTGAAACGCTTCAATCTTTGGTGGAGTGAAGACTTCATCGATGCGTCCTTCCCGACCATACCGCTCAATGTCCGTCAATCGATTAACCCTCAAGCTGTGTTTTTTATCCAAAGGAATGCCATCGAGTTGCTTGCATGCAGTAAGAGCTTGTGCAGCTGTCGCATATTCAACAAATGCAAACCTGTAGAGCTTAGTTTTGAAATACTACAATTTTAAATCGAAATGATGCGCACTTCTCTGATTTACCATCTTCTCCAAGCGGCATATATATAGATTCTTCCTTTATCTTCCCGACAACATCTAACTTTCGTTTCAGAAATTTGATAAGCTTAGGTCTTGTTTCTGCATTAACCTCTGGAAGCCCATCGACGACAACAAAAGCATCCAGTCCTTGCTCGAGTTGGACTTCGAACCGTTCTTTTAAATCTGAAAAATCAAGCTCCACATCTTCATCGTAGTCTTCGTCTTCCTGCTCAGGAAGGTGATCAAAGCTCGGTGCCATTCTGTTTACTTAAGCTTCTATTTTTTATTTTTCTCTTCGAATTTGAATTTAGGTGTCTGTAATTCATAAGAAGATCCACTTTCCGTAGTAGTAAATTTCGAATAATGCCAATAGTTTACTAGGGCCCAATGATCTAATAAAAGTAGGCGATTATGTCAATTCAGGTTTAGAAACGCTCAAAGTCGTTTCCCTCAGTTATACAGAGTCTAAAATTTGATGTGGGTGTTCCTATCAGACTTTGGCGAAGCCGCTAGTTCGAAAGTTGAAAGTTGAAAATTACCGCGCTGATGACGCAGTATAACTCTTCAAATGGCGTCTTTCAATCCAACACAGATTTTTGATGACGGTACCACTGAAGAGAAAGGAGAAAATGCTCGTCTTTCTTCATTTGTCGGAGCAATCGCCGTTTCTGATTTAGGTAAGCTGATTGGTCGCGACTACGGGCAATCTGAATTTGTGCCTTAAAAAAATAAATCCATGGGTCAACAGCTGATGAGAAAAAGTTCGGACTACTCTTGGGCCGTATGGCGGGGACAAAATCTTGCAGAGCGCCTCTACGGGAGAAATTATGGTTACCAATGATGGTGCAACGATCCTTAAATCAATCGCCCTCGATAATGCTGCCGCCAAAGTTCTCGTAAACATCGCTAAAGTTCAGGATGATGAGGTCGGAGATGGGACAACATCAGTGACTGTACTGGCTGGAGAATTGCTACGAGAGGCTGAGAAGTTAGTCGACAAGAAAATACACCCGCAGACTATCATCGAGGGATATAGAATAGCAAGCCAAGCAGCTCTTGCTGCTTTGGAAAAATCTGCACAAGATCATAGCGAAAATCCTGAAGCTTTAAGAAAAGATCTTGTAGCTATTGCTCAGACAACTCTTAGTTCAAAAGTCTTGTCGCAAGATCGTAATCATTTCGCAGAGCTTGCATGCGAGGCGGTTCTGCGACTAAAAGGATCATCAGACCTTAGTCATATTCAGATAATTAAAAAATCCGGAGGAAAGCTAGAGGATTCTTATCTTGACGAAGGTTTTATCTTAGATAAAAAAATCGGTGTGAATCAACCTAAGCGTTTAGAGAATGCCAAAATACTTATAGCAAATACTGCGATGGATACCGATAAAATCAAAGTTTTTGGAGCTCGAGTTAAAGTTGGGTCGACAGGAAAGCTTGCAGAATTAGAAAAAGCAGAAAAGGACAAGATGAAGGCAAAAGTGGAGAAAATCAAGGCACATGGTATCAACTGCTTTATCAACAGACAATTAATTTATAATTGGCCTGAACAGTTATTTTCAGACGCGGGCATCATGTCAATTGAGCACGCCGATTTTGATGGTATTGAAAGATTGGCACTGGTAACGGCAGGTGAAATTACATCCACATTTGATAACCCTGAGCAAGTTAAGCTTGGATATTGCAAACTAATTGAAGAAGTTATCATTGGTGAAGATACTTTAATCAAATTCTCAGGTGTAGCAGCTGGCCAAGCTTGTACAATCGTGCTCCGTGGAGCTACGGAGCAATTATTAGATGAAGCTGAACGCTCCCTTCACGATGCTCTTGCTGTTCTCTCGCAAACTGTGAAAGACCCAAGGACGACATTAGGAGGGGGGTGTGCAGAGATGCTGATGGCCAAAGCTGTAGATGGAGCCGCGTTGAAAGTCGATGGGAAAAAGCAACTTGCAGTAGCAGCATATGCTGTCGCTCTTCGTCAATTACCTACAATTATTGCTGATAATGCGGGATTTGATTCTAGCGATTTAGTTGCAAAACTAAGGACGGCAATTTACGATGGTCTTAACACTTTTGGCCTTGATATGCGTACCCAGGGAGGTGGCATTGCTGATATGCGAGATATAGGAATTATTGAAAGTTATAAGCTCAAAAAGTCAATGGTCAGCTCAGCATCGGAAGCAGCTGAAGTAAGTTCAATTATTCATTCAAATTCCCGATTATTAACTTTTGCAGTTATTGCTACGAGTCGATAATATTATTCGTAGTGCACCAAGAAAACGTGAGAGGTGATCCGAGGCCGAACGGCGAGCGCCAACGGCGCAGCCGGAGGCAACAATCCTTCCACCGCAAGTGGTCCATTAAAGGCGGTAAACAATTTTTGGCGCTATTAAGGAATAAAAGTGACATCTATAGAAAGAACATTTTCTAGGGTTATAATAAGTAAAGCTTTGGCAGCACAAGCAAAGATATGATGGAATTAGAATATCATTCTAGTATTGTCTATTGACGTCAATAAAGCTAAAAAATAAGCGAATGACGCTAATGATATGGTTGGTGTCCCTCGACAAAACGCGGGTACTCATGGTCCGTGCCTGATACGCTTAAGCAAATATCGTTATACAAGATGAAAATGCACATAACTTTCGCTAGTGATACCCTGTAGCATCGTAATTAATAAGCATAATTTTGAACGAGATTGGAGCCTCCTGCCCGCCCGGCAGTTATTGCCTGTACATGTTGTCTAAAAAATCGTTATATATACCACTTTGAATTTAATATCGTTAATATCATACAAAATATCGAAAACAACTACTCTCGATGTTTATAAGTAGGATGTATCACATACATAGATAGATTAGTGAATCGTTTAATACATTACTTTCTTTTATCTACAGTTAATTTACTCTCACGTTAAAGAATCTCACATTATACTCAAAAGTTACCATCATTGCACTACTTCCTCATAACCGTAATAACATCATATTCACATCAGAGAATTTATTACGAATTACATGTATTAGCGTTGCACATGTAGCTAGCCGGTGACTTATGAATTTCGTGCGAGCCAATTTATCATTATATTTGGGGTTGGATGGCTCGCAACTTAGATTCAGCATATTAGGTATTTCTCAATTTTCACTTGGTCGAGTCGTGCATAGTCGTGGTAAAAATAAAAACAAATCACGACATGTATGTTAACTAGTCCCTCCGGGCTTCTTCGGTCACTAAATCTCCAATCCTTCCCATGATATTCTCCATATCGACACCCGTTTGATTCGGATGTAACTGGCTAAGTTTCCTCGGCCTCACCTTCTAGGTTTCATGGCGCAATTTTTAAGCCAGCTCATGTCGGACAGGAATGCTGCTTCCTTTACGATGCGGCGAGAAAGCGAGCGCTGTGAATGGTTTTTGGAAAACTTGTCGCACCTTGCGCGCAAAATTATCTGTCTTACGCAATCTCTCGCTGAGCTTCAGAACTATCCGGGGGTTTCTTTGGTGGCATTAGACACTGTTCGATCAGTCATCAGGGTTCCGCTTCTACTGGAGGAGTAGTTGCCTTTCGGACACCTGCGATAAGTTGAGAACCTTGCTTGGGCTCAAGGGGCAGAGACTAGCAACTTGCCAGCCACTCTGAATACCCTGTAACAAGAGATCTTCTTCTCTAGCATTGTGGTAGCGTACAATAATATGCGATTTTTTAACGGGTGCTGCGTTATCAAGAGCTGATTGACTTTATTGTATATTTAGACTGAATTAATAGTAAATAAGTCAAATAAAAGTTTCTATCTAGTAGAACGAAAATTGGAGCGTTTAGATCAGAAATTATATCATTCTTGCTAATCCAGTGCTTTTCCTCATACATCTCCAAAACCACGGTTAGCAATATGCCATCACAGTACTAAATGACAATACGAAGTTCTATCTGAACTCATCCTAAGCGAGGGTTGAGTCTACAAATTACCAGAAGGAATTTATATAATATTTAAAGGGATCATAGCAGAAACCTGAACATCAGTCATAGGTTATAGCGAACATACTCCCAGAAGTATTCCCGGCTCAGCATATTTCGGACAGAGGTAAAAGCTCCGAAATCTGGCCACGGCATTGACTTGATAGCTGAAAAACCTAAGAAATTGAAGGACTGTTAGACATATAATTGATGAGAAAATAGAAACTAGAGTTCGATCTTATTATTCTTGCATATCCACATGAATTCTGCGCTAATATGACTGGTGTGGCTGTCGAAAATAAACAATCGATGACGTCGTAGATTGTCAGCGAGTTTCAGAAACCCCAGCATACCTACTCTGTGAAGCTAGCATGGGCTAGTCTGCAGATTCTATACGTTGAGGATAGGGGACGCACCCTCAAAATCTATCTATCTCTTGTAATCTTGCGCTGGGAAAAGGCTAGAAAACATCGCACGGTCAAGATAACCATTTGATACGACCTCAGCTCATTTCGATAGTTCACAGCTAAAAGAAGTATAGCACCAATGTATGAAGTATCGCTAGCTCTCAACTTGTAATGTACCAATTGATTTAATATATGGCATCAATTATGTCGACATTATCGATGCGCAGGTGATTCCGATGAATAATGCTTTGTCTAGTGAAATCAATCATTGAATAAGCTCCGCCGGATCCGAATGAAGGCTGGGACTTGATTTCCCTTGAGAGAATTATTTAGAAAGAAAGCACGTCATTCTCTCCTGAGCCCTGAGCTTATGATGGTCTTTCAAGTCAACGAAAGAAAGACCCTTGACTAAGTAATGATTTTGGCCGAAGATCCTAGGGAATAACCGTCTTTAGCAAGCATTGTTGCGCTCGACATTTCTTCTCTCATAGTGAGCCCTCGCTGCCTTCGTCAAACGGTTGAAGTCTATCGACTTAGTTACCTTTTGAGCTAGAAATCAGCCGCAATCTTTACAATTAGAAAGGAAAGTTTTCAGAATCGAGCGCTACACCCTATATCGTTATGCTAGAACCACTCACTACAAAGCCAGGACGTTTCAGTTGAACGCTGACAGTTTTTGTCGAGCTCTGCATTGATTATTTGTGAGCGCGGTCTAGGGCAAATCCATTGAGATGGCAGAATTCCTAGTGATCATTTCCGCCTAATCGACTTCGAGGACCATATCTATGTCCATACGTCTGCCAGCTGCCACTTGGTACATGATTTTGCAATCCAGGGATCCAGGAGGTCAACTATAGACTAAAAATCTGGGCTATCCTAACACCTTCCGCTTCACTTGATGGTTACACGTTGAGGCGATTGGATTAGGAGCCACGTTTCAGCCCGCTTAGACTGTCTTATCTACGATACTCAGTTCTCAGATCACCTAAGCTATACTGCATCTTGCAAGTCAGCTTAAATCTCCTGTTGTCGCCACACAAATAAAAGACTATCAGCTCTGTTCCCGACGGCTGACTAGACGGGTGGTTTGATGGATATAGTGAGTCCACCATTCATGGGAGCTGCTAATCACTTTAGAACACTAGAATATAGCAAGAGGACGTCTAGAGCTTACTAAGTTGTGACTAGGAAGCCCTATGGCAGTCCTTGATGAACTCAAGTTTATCAATTCAAAACATCTCATACCTGACAAAGATAAAAACTTGGAATTTATCCATGGTGTAGCGGTATCTAACCACATCAGCGATGGAATTTGGTGTATACAGTCACAAGTCTTATCATTCACTTATTGACATCCGTTTTTGAGCCTCTAGTAGCGATGAGTTTACTTTTCTGTCGGTAGTATATCAATTTTCGAGCTACCAGGAAAGTTTGGTAGACAGCCAAGGTCATTTATGATATCTCATATGTTGATATTCAGCTCAACCCCCGAGGACTCATAATAAATATGTTGATCTTGCTGTCTTAAAATTATATGCTGAAAATGATCATTCTAAACCTATTAAATCTGCTCAACTGAAGTATAAAAGCTTTATTATTCTGAAAAGAATTTGCATCGAACTTTTGGGAGATATGCTAGCAGTCATGAACGAAAAAATAAGGCCGATATTAGATGCGCTTCAATTCCATTAAAGGACAAAGATGGGATATGATTCATTCATATTAGAAATAACTGACTGAGCCTTCAAGGTAATAAAGCCATAGGAGGATGTTAAGAACATCACCAAGTGGGTAATTTAGTTACCAGTCATCTCGCAACGAAATCATATCGTTTAAACGACACTAAAAGTAAAGGGTGAACCTTCGAGAAGCTAAATGATCTGCTGAAAACTCGATCTACTTTGAAGCTCTCATGCGGCACGGCATCTGACTTGGTTTTGGCAGAAGTATGTAGGACAGAGCTGTATAAGATGGTAGAATTTCAGAATTTTCATTGTATGTGGTTCAGTGAACGTAAAATATTTTCCAAGTCAGATAAGGTGAACGTTTATCTCTTAATCGAGTGCTGCTATATATTTAATCTGGACTTCTATCTGGTAAGAATCCAATGCTGCTTATGGGTGGGATAGGATACTTTTGAGTAAAATTACTCTTTACGAGCTTTGTGAGGAATTTATTAAGGCTTTTTGAACTAATAATCCAGGTGTAGAGAGAATGAAATTTATCGCAAAATTTTAGGACAACTCACGTGAGCGTTAACAACTTGAAGAAGGGACTTATGAAAGAGAACCAGAGCCTTCTAGTTTGATAGAGTGATGAGTGAAGTTTTCTTTCATGGTAAAGGTAGGCTAACAAAGCGATTCGCCAAAGCCTGTTGCGATCGAATAAATATGTATATCTCTATACGAAGTCGTACAACAGGCGCAATGCCAGGAATACAATCTCGATGGCAAACTGTCTAACATAGATGTCTTTTCACCAAGGTGGTTGATTAATTACAATTCCTAGTGATAGATACGTTGTTTTATGCCCAACTGAAGAGATAATGTCTGCTATTCTGTTTTTTGGGTATAACCTTAAAGCAGCGTGGCTTGTCTAGGCCATACGCTAGGTCATACACTACACGGGACGCCGTTTTGGTGACAAATTGAGCCAAGCTGGCAAGAGAGATTCTTCACGCATATGCAGAAGGTGAAAATCGGCAGGTCGCGAGTGTTGAGCTGGTTTGGATTGAGTTTTTCTCTTTTGAATGTGAGAAACAGAGTATGACAAGAGGGCTTGGACGTTGTATTCTGCAAGTAGCTGATATCGGCTAGAATAGGAAGTACATGTACTGTAAATAATAAACACATTTATTTGTGAAACGCCCTCGTCCCACTAAGTCTTAAAATTGATAAATCGTACCTGTGCCCGTCTTCGATCTCATGCTTCATCCATCTGGAATTCGCTCAGCTAGCTGGTCAGAGATGAAATGTGCGGCACTGACTAAACATGCTGGAAAAGCAGTTTATAGGTTATTTTCTTTGATATTATTGACTTTAGACCATATCAGATTTTGCAAGGATACTTTTCGTCGTTCACATCGTACTTGATCCACGCAAAACTTTGGCACTCGTGAAATTTCAAGTTTTTGGAGCCAGGACTTGGCTGGATATCCTTTCCGTGCTGCCAATCATCTGGTACTCAATCAGGTCGGCTGGATAAAAACATGTCTATATCTCGCCAACGCAGGGATGAGATCTCCTCACCCAAAAGGACGTAGATATGCGCCACGGTGCTGAGTCTTGATACACATGTGCCACAGTAATTTTGGCCAGATGAATAGGACTCTTGATAAAAGGGTTTTACTGACTTGGTCACAAAAGTGAAATGGTAGGGTCTATCTGTTTCTTACAATGTTCGGTAGCCTGGTGATTATTAGGACACACTCTGTCCTGAAAAATGCAGACCAGCGCAGTGAAATTACTGCAGCTATGAATTATTACAATTAGCAGCACTTCAAATGTTAACCTGATATGGCATCATTATCATTGATCTTACAAGGTCATGTAAGTCATAGTTGGCGAGCATCCTGCAAAACCAACCTACGACCGTCTAATGTCTGCACCAAAAAGTTTTTGGGTCGCGAGAGCATGAATCTACAGTGCGAGACATATCAGATCTTCTCATACCTTGTGTCTGGTCTGGCGATGGATCTCGTACAGTGATGTTGACATAGATGTACGCGTCGCGAGTTAGCGCAGGCTGGTCTGTTGGCGCAGGCGATCCCGCGCATGGGATCAAGGTAATAAACGTCTTTCACGAGTCACGTTGCTGCCCACCACACCCAGATGTATCGCGGGACACCAAAACGCAGCTCAACACTTTCACCTCCACACGCCACCATTAAATTGCCCCAGCCGCGGCCTGCGCTCGCGTACAACAACGAGAGACCCAAAGAAGGATCTCTTCACGAATCATTCCACGGAACCGACGACACGCTTCTTCGTCCTGCCATTCGTGGAGTTCCACTTGTGTGGCGTCGTCAAGAGCAGGCGGAATTGCTATGATTTAGTTGCCTTGACATTGCACGAGGAAAAATTGGGGATAATTCCTAATGGAATGTATGCAACTTGACTATCTAACAGGGCAACGGAGACGACTTCGTTGGTTCATCTCAGCTCACAAGAATGGCGCACAACATTTCACAACACGATCGGTATCCCTAGTAAATCTACACACAAACTACGGTCTAATAATGCAGCTTGATCTTTTCCCGATACATCTCAATGAGACCATTAATAAAACCAAATGAAGTATTCTCAAATGTACTCTAACCAATGCTCTCAAATACAGCATGGCATAGAATTTACAGATCGCATCTAGAGAAAAATTAATGAGTCTGTGGAATCTCAATGTGGTTTCAGGTACACCATTAATTTACTCTGTGATTGGTTTTATGCATACCAAGGAATCATTAACGCGAACTACAAAGTATTTCTCTTAACTTTGTCGAGAGCAGTAGCACAAATATTGAAAAAAAAAGCTGTGTTACTTTCCCTACATTGAGAATGTAAGATATTCTTTCTTTTTATCATGTTTAAGTCTGGCTTGGTACTTGAAAATGATAGTCAAATCAGGATTTATAACTTAGATTTAAACTTGTATTTTGGAGATTTCTCAATAACAGCATCCTTCGTTCCGTTGATGTTTAGTTTACTCCTCCATAATTATGTGGTTATCGACGAGTCAGTGAAGCTAAGCTTGGCAGTTTTTTGGCGGTCAATTGTGATACGGAAGGGAAGTTCACTTGTTCAGAAAAGATACACCAACCCAGCATGGAAACTTTGTGGAGAGTCATTCATTTAAGTTTTTACATGTCGGATGATAAAGAAGTGACACACGATACGATCGTGCTTCAAAATACAGAAAGGAGTAGACCGTAACATCTGATTTGACGGGAGACCCAAATTAAGCTAGACACAGTTTAGATATCGAAATGCCAGATGCAATGGACTCGAAAGCCTCAATCGAATACCTGCAAGTTATGACCGAGAAACATGCTTAAAGCGGTAAATTTTAGGACAAGCGAATCAGCCATTCTTCATTGGACATTCTACTTCGCATTCTCGGTCACTACCAATTGCCATCAAAGTGAACATGTCAACTGAGATAATCCAATACATAGTGTTTACTCCTCCACCATATCAGTAGTTATGTCATGTGTTATAGGGAACGGGGGAAAAGTCTACGGAATAAGCCAGCTTATTGGACTATCCATCTTCTATCCCTATCTCTAAGCCAATCAATTAATCGGACCTGTCCAATTTGAGTGTTCTGTGGGCAACTAACTAGGTGAAGCATCCTCGACGTGACGATAGAAGATTAGATCTTGAAGAGCTGACGACCATGATCTTTTATTAAAGATTTTGGTCCATCACATCAAATTTCGAAACAAAGTCCATTATATGAACTCTTCGATCGTTGATGTCAAATGTCAAGCACAAACGACGTGTGTAAGTTATCACATGGTAGTTCAGCAGCTCAAAGACTCGCATAGAACAGAATTGTTCGGCTATAACTTTTGCATCTCATTGAGGAGAGGGGCGAGGGAGTGCGGTCTAGCAGAATTTCTGTATTATTCCGATAGGGCTGAGACAACTCAGATAAGTTTGCTCTCTGACTGGCCCCGCCTTCTAAGATATCAGCGTACCTTGGAGCCCTAGATCACGCCCGAAGTCGTCCCTCGTCCCGAAAGTAGCTAATAACCAACGTTCTATCTTGTCCCATGTCATCACTGAGCCACCCCTCCACCTCACCCCCTTTTTCGGGAATCCTTGGCTGGTAGAGATTCCGCTTCTAAATCTGGCTCTCTGAAATCTTTTGAAACTTTGCTCCCAAGAAAGGTTTAGCTCGAAGAAGGAAGCGTGAACTCGCATGTGATAAGAAGTTTATACCTTAGTCACGTGTATCCCTACCCACCTTGAGATTCTTTGTTCCTGATCCTCATCTTCACTATCGAACCATGCCTTTTCTTGCCACACAC
>JAATOF010001787.1:0-17423 GCA_013170925.1 Podosphaera leucotricha | reverse complement strand
GGGCTTCATCGAGGAGACGGGTGCCGCGCAGTACTATCGCGATGCCCGCATCCTGCCGATCTACGAAGGAACCAATGGCATCCAGGCCATCGATCTCGTCACGCGCAAGCTGCCACTCGGCGGCGGCCAGCTCATCAGGGATGTCATCGCCGAATACGAGGCATTGGCGGGCCGCGTGAAGTCGCTGAACAGACCGGAGCTTGGTCGCATGGGCCAGCGTCTCGCTTGCGCTACAGCGGCGCTGGCGGAAGCGACGAGCTGGATCGCCGAAACCCTCGAGCACGCACCCAACCTCGCGCTCGCCGGTGCCACGCCCTACCTGCGCTTGTTCGGACTTGCGGCGGGCGGCCATCATCTCGCCAAGCAAGCTTTGTTGGCTCTCGAGCGGAGCGAGCCGCATGCCATGGAAAGCGTGGCCATCGCCCGCTTCTTTGCCGAGAACATCTCGGTGTCGGCGCCTGGCCTGGCGGCTGCCGTGACCTGCGGCGGTGAGGCTGTCGTCGGGGCATCGGCGGAGACCGCACTGACCTAGAGCGAGGGGAAAGGCATGCGTTTGGCGCGCGCAGCAGCAGCAGCGATGGCACTCGCCGCGGCAACGGTGATTGCCGTTCCATCCGAAGCGGGTTGGCTGTCGCGTATCGCGCGAGAGGCCGCGGAAAGTGGCGGAGGCGCGGCCTCGAAACTCGGCAAGTCGGGATTAGGTTCGCTGGACAATGCTGCCGCTCACGTTGCGGCGCTGCCGAAAGTCGGCGGAGGAACCGCCCTCGCGGCCCACCTCACGCCTGAAGGCCACTGGAAGTTCGTCAACCGCGAAGGCCAGGTTTTCACCGCCGCCACGCCGGATGAACTCGCCCGCGTCGGCGCGGCACTCGCGCCGGACGCTGCCCCCGGCGGCAAGCTTGCGTATTACTTGAGCGAGGAAACTGTCTTCACGCAGCGCGCCGCGCTGAAGGAACTTCCCGAGACAGCTGATCTCCATATCGTTGTCGGCCCAGACTCTTATCGGCTTCGTCGTTCCGGCGGCGATCTCGCGGCCGAGTATCGGCCCAACGTCATCCTCTCGCTCTCGGATCGGCGCCTTTTCGAAGAGACAGCTTATCGCCTTTCCCGTCCGCTGAACCGCTCGAACATCCGCACATTGGCGCTCGAGACCGGCGGCCCGCAGTCCCTGTCGTCCGCGCCCCGTTTTGATCCGGCGACGAAAGCCGCCCTTATCGATCAGCTTGATCCCTCGGCGCTGCCGCAGGCCTTCTTGAGTTTGAGAGGGCAAACCGCACTCGTCTCGGGACGCGTCGAGGGTGGCAGCCTGACGTTCCGGTCGAGCAGCGGCGCGGATCAGACGATCGACGTCGCCAAACTCGTCAAGGCGGCGGAGGAGGCCGACGTCAATCTCGTGCTGCTGGCCACAGGCGCGTCCCGCCAGCCGGGCGGACGCAATTGGCTGTGGCAGACCGTCGAAGTCTCAGGCCTCAATGACGCCTTGAAGCGGGCCACGTTCGCCGACTTCCTGAGCGGCCTCGCCGGCACCGGGAGTGAGCTGACGGTGAACGCGACCTCGGGCTCGCTCGGGCGTGTCACGATTTCCGCGGTGCCGACGCCTGCTGCATCTGCGCCGTTGAAGGATACCGTCAGCGGTTGGATCGGCTGGGACGATCTCCTGGGCGAGGTCACAGGGCACGTCGCGATGAGATCGGTCGAGGTGTTCGCCAGGGACGAAGCGCACGAGCGTGAGCTGGACGCCCGGATCATCCCCGGCATCTCCTCCACCATTCAGTACATTTATCTGGGGTCGCTGGTTGTCGGGCTGCTCGCCTTCCAGGTCTCGTTCCCGTGGTGGCGGCGCCTTTGGCCGAGCGAAAATCGGCAGGAGTATTCATCCTGGATCGGCTATGCGCTCGCGCGCGTGGCACGCCTCGCCGCCCTCGTGTTCGTCTTTCTGCCCATCGTCGGAATGCCGGCCCTGATGTGGTTCGGCATTCTGCAGATCTGGGGCCTGGTTACCGCGCCGTTCCGCTTCGTGGGATGGCTTCGGAACCGTTCTCGCCCGCAGCGTGTCTGATCTCGATCAATTTTCAGACCCGATAGGGCTGGTCAGCCGGACGCTCTTGTCTATCATGACCCAACAAAAAACTCTGGAAACGCTCGGGGCTTCCTGGACGATGACGACACTTCTGATCACACATCCGGCTTTTCTGGAACACGATACCGGCCCGGCGCATCCTGAGCGCGCGGATCGCATGCGCGCCATCGACAAGGTGCTGGTGCACGAGAGCTACAACGCGTTGAAGCGGGCCGAGGCTCCACTCCGTGTGGACGTGGAGGAAGAGATCCTGCGCGTGCACCCGAGCGATCATCTCGACCGCATCAAAGGATCGGCCGAGCTGTTGAAGAAGCGCGACGGCAGCCTGCGCATCGATACCGACACGGTGATGTCGCTCGGAACCTATGAAGCGGCGCTGCGTGCCGTCGGTGCTGGCCTCGATGCTGTGGACGAAGTCATGACGGGCCGCGTCGCGAATGCATTCTGCCAGGTCCGTCCCCCGGGACACCATGCCGAGAACGATCGCGCGATGGGGTTCTGCCTGTTCTCGAATGCCGCCATCGCGGCGCACTACGCCCGTGTTCGCCACGGCGCCGAACGCATCGCTGTCGTCGACTTCGACGTTCATCACGGCAACGGCACGCAAGACATCTTCTGGTCCGACAAGAACATGTTCTACGGGTCGACGCACCAGATGCCGCTATTTCCGGGCACCGGCGCTCTCTCGGAAACCGGCGTTGGAAACATCTGGAACGCGCCGCTCCGCGAGGGAGACTCCGGCGAGACGTTCCGCGAGGCGTTCACGTCGCGCATCATGGAGCCGCTGCACAACTTCGGCCCCGATCTGATCGTGATTTCCGCGGGCTTCGACGCTCACAAACGCGATCCGCTGGGCGGCCTGCGCCTCGTGGAAGCGGATTTTATCTGGGCGACGGAGGCGCTCGGCAAGGCGGCACACAGCCATTGCAAGGGCCGCATGGTCTCCATGCTGGAGGGCGGCTATGACCTCGATGCGCTCGCCAAGTCCGTCGCCGTGCATGTCCGCACGCTCATGGATCTCGGCAGCTAAGAGACTGATATCCTGACACGAAAACAAGTGCGTGCGTGAGGCAGCCCCAGGCTCTAGAGTCGGCCCGAAGAATCACGAGGCCGAAACGGAACCTGAGACGGAATGAGCAAACCGTTGAGCAAGAACCACGCAGACATCAAGGACCTGAGCTTCGAGAAGGCGCTGAAAGAGCTCGAAACGATCGTCAGCCGCCTCGAGCGCGGCGACGTCGAGCTTGAGGAGAGCATCACGATCTACGAACGCGGCGAAGCGCTGCGTGAGCACTGTGACCGCCTCCTGAAGCAGGCCGAAGCCCGCGTCGAAAAGCTGACCGTCGGATCGGACGGCACGCCGCGCGGCGTCGAGCCCCTCGATCCCGAGTAGCGCCGCGCAACTACAGTGCTTCCAATTGGTTTGCCATCGGACCACCTTCGCAATATCCTCTTCAAGAAGATATTTCGGGCCGGGCGATGGGGGCTTGAGTGCTGCGTAAAATGAAATGCCGGATGGTCGCGCCCGTCGCGGCCTTTTTCTTTGCTGCGTTGACGACCGGAGGGATTGCCGGCGGCTCCGATCAGAGCCACCAGAAGGACGCGTTCGAGAGCGCCAAAGAGCTCGGCAGCGCCGACGCGTGGAACGCGTTTCTCAACGCTTATCCGTCCGGTTTCTATGCGGATATGGCGCGCGCTTACCTGAAGAAGCTAGACGGAGAGACAGCCGCGCCGGCCGCATCCTCTCCTCCGCAACTCGTGCCATCCTCGACGAGAGCCGTTGAAAAATCGTGCGATGCACGAAGCGAGCTGCGCTCGGAGCATTCGAAAGAGCCGACCAAAATTACCTTCGTCAACAAGTCGGGCATGTATCGCGGCCTGATGTGGATCGACTTTGAGGGAAATATGAAAGACTACGGCGGCGTGAACGCAGGCGAGGAGATGACGCTCGAGACCTTCCGCACCCATCCATGGATGGTCGTCACCGGTCCCGGCGATTGCCTGCAGGTCTTCATGCCCGCTGCCGAGCCCTCGATCGTCGAACTCGTCCGGCTCGCCGCGGACGATGGCCCGGCCAACGCGGCTCCTCCTGCAAAGGAAAGGGCGCCGGAAAAGAAGGCGGAAAAAAAGAAACCGCTCGTCTGCGCCAAGAATTACAAGCTTCGGAACGGCGAATGCGTCTTGCTCCAGAATTGCGGCAAGAACGCCTATCGCAGCGCTGAAGGCGATTGCTATTGCAATAAGGGCTACAAGATGCAGAACGGCAAATGCGTCTGGCCACACGACAAGCAAGGCTTTGAAGTCGCGCCCTGGAAAAAGACGGGCTGCAAGTCCTGGCAGGCCCAGTGTTCTCAGGGCAAAGGCAGCGCTTGCACCAAGTATGAAGAGAACTGCCAAGTAAACTGAGGGCCATCGGAGCGCCTACGCCCGGAATACGGAAGAACCTCTCAGCAGACTGCCGTTCTGCCGCATGCCGGAAGTGTGTGTGCGCCGCCCTCGGCCCTTCATTCGCCGCAGGTTCGGCGCTAAGGTGGTCGAATGTGCAGGATCAACTTTAAGCCGTTGGCCCCGCGGGAGCTTCCCGCTCCATAAGTGAAGGATGACGTCCGGCCGTGAGCAAGACACCGCTCCTCGATACGATCAAGACGCCCGAGGATCTTCGCCAGCACCCCGAATCTGAGCTCCGTCAGATTGCGGACGAGTTGCGTCACGAGACCATCGAGGCCGTATCGGTAACAGGCGGCCATCTCGGCGCGGGCCTCGGCGTGGTCGAGCTGACAGTCGCGCTTCACTGGGTGTTCGACACGCCGCGCGACCGCCTGATCTGGGACGTCGGGCATCAGTCCTATCCGCACAAGATTCTGACCGGCCGCCGCGATCGCATCCGCACGCTTCGCCAGGGCGGCGGTCTCTCCGGCTTCACCAAGCGTTCCGAGAGCGAGTACGATCCGTTCGGCGCGGCCCACTCTTCGACCTCGATTTCCGCTGGCCTCGGCATGGCCGTGGCGCGCGATCTCAATGACGGCGACAACAACGTCATCGCCGTCATCGGCGACGGCGCCATGAGCGCCGGTATGGCCTACGAAGCCATCAACAACGCCGGCGCACGCGATGAACGCCTCATCGTCATCCTGAACGACAACGACATGTCGATTGCGCCGCCCACCGGCGCCTTCTCGTCGTACCTTGCGCGCGCCACATCGAGTGGCACCTATCTTCAGCTTCGCGATTTCGCCAAGCAGCTCGCCAAGCGTCTTCCCAAGAGCTGGGAACGCCGCGCAGCACGCATGGAAGAATACACCCGCCACCTGTGGCAGGGCGGCATGTGGTTCGAGGAGCTGGGCTTCTACTACGTCGGCCCCCTCGACGGACATGATCTCGACCAGCTCCTTCCCGTGCTCAAGAACGTGCGCGACACGAAGCAAGGCCCGATCCTCGTTCACGTCGTGACCAAGAAGGGCAAGGGATACGCGCCGGCCGAGGCCTCCGACGACAAGTATCACGGCGTCGCCCGCTTCAACGTCGTCACCGGCGCGCAGATGAAGCCGCAGCAGAATGCGCCGAGCTTCACGCGCGTGTTCGCCGACAGCCTCATCGCTGAAGCCCGCAAGGACAAGCGCGTCGTCGCCATCACGGCCGCCATGCCCGACGGCACCGGCCTCGATCTCTTCGGTAAGGAATTTCCCGACCGGACGTTCGATGTCGGCATCGCCGAGCAGCATGCCGTGACGTTCGCCGCCGGTCTCGCGACCGAAGGTCTGAAGCCGTTCTGCGCGCTCTATTCCACGTTTCTGCAGCGCGCCTACGACCAGGTCGTGCACGACGTCGCCATTCAAAGCCTGCCGGTGCGCTTCGCCATCGATCGTGCGGGCCTCGTCGGCGCCGATGGCCCGACCCACGCCGGGTCTTTCGATCTCGCCTACCTCGGCTGCCTGCCGGAATTCGTCATCATGGCCGCGGCGGACGAAGCCGAACTCGTGCACATGGTGGCAACGGCGGCGACCATCGACGACCGACCGAGCGCCTTCCGCTATCCGCGCGGCGAAGGGACGGGCGTGGAACGGCCTGTAGAAGGCATCCCGCTGGAGATCGGCAAGGGACGCATTCTGCGCGAGGGTTCTGCCGTCGCCATTCTCTCGCTGGGTACACGCCTCTCGGAGGCCATGAAGGCGGCGGACCAACTCGCCACAATGGGATTGTCCGCGACAGTGGCGGATGCCCGCTTCATGAAGCCGCTCGATCGCGATCTCATCGCTCGTCTCGCAAAAGAGCATGAGGTCCTGATCACGATCGAGGAAGGCTCTATCGGCGGCTTCAGCAGCCACGTGCTGCAGTGCCTCGCCGAGGACGGACTGCTCGATCGCGGGCTCAAGGTGCGCCCCATGGTGCTGCCCGATGTTTTCATCGATCACGACGCGCCCGCGCGCATGTACGAACGGGCGGGCCTTGCGGCGGCGAACATCGTCAAGACGGCGCTCTCCGCTCTCGGCCGGGATGCCCTGGCCAGTCGAGCCTGACAACACGTGACGGTTGGGGGGATCAATGGGAACGCTGCTTCGCGCCGCGACGTTCGTATGCGCTGCCTTGCTCGTGAGCCAGGGGCCGGCCCACGCATCTGGCAATTTCCTATGCCAAGCCGATGACGAGGCACTGAAGTTCAACGCGGAAAGTACGTTCAGCCACGGATTGGGCGGCACGTTCGTCGGCTTTGGCGCGGAGCTGGCCGTTCGTCTCAAGAAGGCTCCGGCCGATTTTGCAGTCGTCAAGTTCGATGCCGCTCAATTGGTGCATCACTGGTTCACGGATGGTGCTTTGAACCTGCATCTCTATCGCGAACGCGCAGCGGAAGCCCCACACGGCTACGTCGAGCTGATCATCGAGACCATTCAGGAACCGGACGACGAAACAGCATTCTCCGGCACGTACAAATTGATCGTCCATGATGTTCCCGCCTCCGAAGGCGCAGAAGGTATGACGCTCGACGCGGAAGGAAAAATCTCGTGCTCGGTGGGTTGATCCGAGACTTGGCGTTGACGGTCATCGAATGACCTACAGACCGGACATCGATGGACTGCGCGCTGTCTCGATCCTGGCGGTGGTGCTGTTCCATTTCGGCGTGCCGCATTTTGGCGGCGGGTTTGTCGGCGTCGACGTGTTCTTCGTCATATCGGGTTATTTGATCACGAAGCTCGTCATGGGCGAGATCGGGCAAGGAACATTCAGCCTTGCCAACTTCTATGCGCGCCGTGCACGCCGCCTCCTCCCGACGCTGTTCGTGGTGCTCGTGGCCACGCTGATCGCCTCGTTTGCGATCATGACCCCGCAGGACTTTGCGGATTTCAGCAAGAGCCTCTTCTACACGCTGTGTTTCGCCGCCAACATTTTCTTCGCGGATCAGGGAGGCTATTTCGCACCGTCTCTCGAGTTCGCGCCGCTTCTCCATATGTGGTCCTTGGCTGTCGAAGAGCAGTTCTATTTATTCTGGCCGCTGCTCTGTCTGATCGTGATCCGCTTCAGGCCGAGGCTGCTGCCGGCCGTCGCGCTTCTCGTGCTCGTGGCCTCATTCGTGCTGAGCGTCGTCGGCGTCGAACAGAAGCCCCACGCGGCCTTCTTCCACCCGCACACGCGGATTTGGGAGCTTCTGGTCGGCTGCATCCTGGCGCTCGGCATACCAGCCATCACTCGGGGTAGGTCAGTCGCTGGAATTCTCGGCATCGCGCTCATCCTCGCGGCCGTGTTCCTGTACGATAAATCGCTGCCCTTTCCCGGTGTAGCGGCGCTCGTTCCGGTGCTCGGAGCAGCGCTCGTCATCTGGTCGAGCGAAGGCGCGCCCTCTGTCGCCGGCCGCGTTTTGTCGCTCCGTCCGCTGGTCTTCGTGGGGCTCGTCTCATACGCGTGGTACCTCTGGCACTGGCCGATGGTGACTCTGCTTCGCTACCACCTGGAGCGCGAGCTGACCGGCGGCGAAACGGTTCTGCTTCTCGCGGCGTCCTTCGCGCTGGCTGTCCTGTGCTGGAGATATCTGGAACAGCCCGTTCGGCATCTGCGGTGGTGGGCGCCTTTGCCCCGTGTCGCCGCCTGGACGGTCGTTCCCGCGCTCGCGCTCATGTCATTCGCGGGGATCGGCTATGCCACGGACGGCTTCATCGCGCAGTATCCGCAGGCCGTCCGGGAACTCAGCCGGGAGCATCTGAAAAAAAGGCCGCAGGACCGTCCCTGCCCCCGCCAGAAAGATCCCCGCGATTTATGCCCCCTTTGGGAAGGGAAGGATGATCATCAGCGCATCCTGCTGTGGGGAGACAGCCACGCCAGTGCGCTGAAGCCTGTATTCTACGACATGGCCGAGGCCAGCGACGCTTCCGTTCAATTCGCAAGCCAGGGCGCGTGTCCGCCGCTGATCGGCGTAGGCAACGAACGCAGCAGCGATGACCCCACCGCCTGCGTGGAGATGAACAACCTGGTCGGCGGGCTGGTGCGCGAGAAGAAGTTTACGGATGTCGTGCTTGCTGCGCGCTGGAACTATTATCTTGGCGGCGAGGACGGCAACGGTCCCGCGGCCACGCAGCACTACATCGAGGATGACCATCTGCACGCGAAGTCATTGGAGACCAACCGCCAAGTGATGTTGCGCGGCTTGCAGCGAACCATCGACGCCATCACCGCGTCCGGTGCGCGTGCCTGGATTGTGATGGAGGCACCATTTGCCGGGTTCGATGTCCCCAACCGCCTTGTGAGGCGATTGATCGATGGCGGCGCGCCGCTATCTCCGTATGGGCTCACCCTTGCCGAATACGATCGGCGAACGAAGCCGCTGGAGGAGATGCTCGCGGGCTTGCCGGTCACGAAAATCTATCCCTCGGAACGGCTGTGCAGCGATGGGCGCTGCTTGATTCTCGCCGACGGAAAGCCGTTGTATCAGGACGACGATCATCTTTCCGTCTACGGGGCGGAGAAAATAGAACCGCTGTTTGAGGATCTGTTTTCTCGCGGCCGCAACGCAAGCCTTCCCGCTCACCAGCAGTGAGCAAGCTCATGTGGTCTCGGACGTGAACCTCGCGTCATCCATCGGAATGGCGCGATAGCCGCAGGGCTCGCCATCCGGGATCAGCACCCCGATCGCGTCGTTGTACAGTGTGCCTTCATGGAAGAAATACGTGATCGTCGTGCGATAGAGACCGATCGAGTTGTGCTCCTCCGTGCTGAGCACGCTTCGCGTCGTCGTGACGAGGCTTTGCACTTCGCCTGCCAAAATCGCCCGCTGAAGAAGTCTGTCGTCCAGAATTTCGGCGAGGATGCCGCATGCGATCGGAGCGAGATCGCGCCCCATCCAGTCCGCCATCGACGGGCGCTTTGTCAGCGCAGGCCCCGAGAGCCGTTGAAGGCGCAGGTTCTCCGTTCGCGTCAGAGCTCGCGGTGCGGGGCAATGGTCGATCGATTGCGCGATACCTCGAAACAGCGAGCTTGCGGGATTCCACCCGAGATCCCTGAGACGCTTCTGCTGCGTAATGCTGGGGCTGTCCTCGCTGCGCTCCCAGCGGGAGATCGTACGCTGCGCAACGCCCATCAGATGCGCCATGTGCGCTTGAGTGAGCCCGTGGCGCAGCCGATATGAACGCACGAAGCTTGCCCAGTCGTCGGCGATATCTCCCACGGGATTAGACCTCGTTAGACGTTGAAGCGCGCGAAGCAGTTTTCTAAGGATCGATGGCGGCTGCAATCGGGCGAAGCCCAAAGCGGGCAAGCGCGATTTCCGGTCTTTTCCGCCTCCATATTGGGGCGGCAACGAGACCCTGGCGCTTGGGCATTTCCCGATAAATGCGCGACGCGCCAGCGGGGATGGGCCATCGGCAGATTTACTGCCGGTGGCTCTCGCTTTTTCGGGTTCCTTGCAAGGCTATTCGATCGCCGCGATGACAGCGCCGGCTGCCGCAGCGGCGACAGCTGCCGCCGCCGGCATGCCGTATCGGCCGCCCGCGATCCGAACTTCGGGCGACAGGCGATGGTAGACGTCGCGTGCGAGGGGGCGCACATGGCGGCGCAATTCGGCTATGCCCCGCCCGATGTGCGTGAGGGCGATGGCATAGTCGTCGATGCCGACATGCGTTTCGCCACGCGCCCAATGACGCTTGTAGTCGTCGGCCGGGGCAAGAAGATCGTAGCGACGGAAACCCTGCTCGAAGCACCATTCGATGGTGCGCAGCATCTGCTCCTGTCCCGGGCTGTACTGCCCAAACCGATCGTCGTACGCGCCAAGGTAGGCGATATAATCCGAACGGTCCTTGAGACCAACCTCGACGGCGACAGGGTGACCACCAGCTTTGAGAGCCGTCACGATGACGGTGCCGGCGGAGACCGCTGCACGCAGGATATTTTCCCAAGCTCCGCCATCGAACACGGGGCTTGAGGTGCCTCTCTGCAAGAGCCAGCGCCGCTTCCATTCTATGGCGGTGTTGAAGGCCTGGGCCGCATCTTCGCCGCGCAGGACATCGAACGATAGCGGGCCAGCCTGCTGCTCGAGCTTCTGCATGCGCTGACGGCGGTTCCGGCGGGTCCGGGCGGAGAACAAGGCATCGTACTTGGCAAAAGTGCCATGCGCTTCGAGATCGATGTAGTAGGCGAGGTCCTTGGCGCGCTGGGATTGCCCATGCTGCGAAATGGCGTTGAAGAGACCACTGTCCTCACGCACCTTTCTGAGCAGCAGGACATCCGTGCCGGTGGTCTTCAAGGCCTCGCAAAGGCGGAGGAGCTCATCCGGGCTGAGCGGCTGCCCGCTTACGTCGGTATATTGTGCAAGCGGATAGAGAAGCGGGACCGCAACACGAGCGCCGAGAAGCCGCTCCTGCCGCAACGCGAGGAGAGAGCTCGCGACGCCATCGCGATATACAACCGCGACGATGGGCTCGGCTCCGCGCGCTACCGCAGCCTTCGCGGCCTCGAATGCGAGAAAGAACGGCTCGAACGCCGCGGCGCCATCGGCGCGCGGAGCGACGCGTTTCCACTCTGGGCGCAACCGCGTAATGGCGGCGACGCCGGAGGCGATCTCGATCTCGACCATGACTGGAGGATGCACCCTCAACACGTGCAGAGCACTCAAACGGATACTATCGCGATGAGGCGTTGGGATTGCGTTAAGCTCAATCTGGAAGTTGAGCGACGTCATTCATGGGTTTGACGCCGAGCAGCGGCGCGATGCGCGAAATCACCCGGGCGGTGGTTGGCGCTGCGTTACGGCCGGCCAGCACCTCGCCGTCGGCCTCGTCGGTCCCCTTCGGCTCGAAAATCAGCACCATCGTGAGGTAGCGAGGGGCCTCCATCGGAAACGCTCCAAGGAAGGACGAGACGACCGCCTTTTTCTGGTAGCCGCCTTTACCGGGCATCTCGGCCGTTCCGGTCTTACCACCAACACGATAGCCCGGCACGTCGGCCCGCGTTCCCGTGCCGCCGCGCTCGCCGACGTTGCGCCGGAACAGCACACGAAGGGTGTCGCTCGTCTCCTGGCTCACCACTCTCTCGGTGGAGCCGTGAGCCGTGTCCGCACGCTTGAAGTAGGTTGGCGTCACCGGCTTGCCGCCGTTGATGACGGAGGCGGCGGCCGCAGCGAACTGGATCGGTGCAAGCGCGATGCCGTGCCCGTAGGCGACGGTGATCTGCTCGATGCGTCCGAATTGGCGAGGAAGCTGTGGCGGCGCCACAGGCCCTGCCTCGGTTCGCATTTCTCGCGTAAGCCCGAGTTTTTCCAGGAACGCTTTCTGCCGTTCGGGGCCTTCGCCCAGGGCCAGCATGCCGGAACCGACGTTGGAAGACTTGATGAAGACTTCCGAAACCGTGAGTGGTCGGCCTGCGCTGTGCGGATCCTTGATCGTGAACTTTCCTGCGCTGAGCGGCTTCGTGACGTCGAGCACCGTATCGGCTTTCACCTTCCCGCCATCGAGTGCCATCGCGACAGTGAGGATCTTGAGCACCGAGCCAAGCTCGTACGTGCCGCCCTGGAGCTTATCGAGCCGCGACGGGTCGAGAACTTCCGAAGCGCGCGCGGGATCTACACCCGGGAGAGAAACGGATGCCACCATCTCTCCGGTGTCGACGTCCATCACCAGCCCGGCGATGCCCTTTGCGTCGTATCGGCCCATCGCTGCTTCGAGTTCTTCCTCGAGCGCATGCTGCACACCGAGGTCGATCGTCAGTCGGACGGGTAGCCCGCCCTTTCGCGGCGCGCCAAGTGTGGTCTCGACGCCGATGGTGTCGTCGATGGTGCGTTCGATGCCGCTCGCACCTTTGTTGTCGATGTTGACCGAGCCGAGCAGGTGACCAGCGAGACGCACGAGCGGATACGCTCGACGGAGCTCGGTCCGGAACTCGAGCCCCGGCAGCCCGAGATCGTGAATGTCCTGCGCAAGCCTCGGCGAGATGCCGCGACGAAGCCAGATGAAGCGCCGGTTCCGGTCCGAAAGCTGCTTGCGTAGGTCGCCTTGATCGAGATCCGGGATCACGGTGCCGAGCCGCTCGGCGACATCGTCGATGCCTTGTACGAGCGAAGGATCGGCATAAAGCGAAGGCATCTCGATGTCGGTGGCAAGCAGCCGTCCGCCGCGATCGAGAATGTCAGGTCGCACATAGGTGCGGGCCATCGGTTCGTTGAGCGTCACGACCATGTCGGGGCCGGTGGTCGCTGCCAGACGTGCCAACTGCCCAGCCACGCACACGAAGAGAAGCGTCATGCCGAGCATGACCAGGCGCGTCCGGAGGCCGGCGCTGAAGCCTGCTCCCTTTTCGCGCTCGCCTGCGCTGCTCATGATGCTCTCCCGATACGCCCCTAACGGGCAATCGCCCCCGTACGAATGCCAGTCTCTGCTTCGTGATCCGAGGCGATCTGCCGATCGGAGAGCGGCGCGAGACCCTGAGCACGCGCCAGCGGTTCGATGCGATCGGGTCGTGCCAAGTGGGCTCGCTCGGCCTTGAGCACCGAGATGTCGGAGCGGGCGCGCTCCGCTTCGCGCTCCTGCGCGGCGACGCGCGCTTCGATCTGCCGGGTGTCGTAGCTAAGCCCGTAGAGCAGGAAGGCGCTCGAGATGGCCAGGAACGCGGCCGAAACGGTAAGCGGGTGCATCGGAACAACCTCAACAAAGGAAATGAAATCTGAACTGCGGACCCGCCGAGGTTTTAACCGGTGTGCCAAGCTGGCGCGTCGGTTCTCAGACCCGCCCGCAAACGGGCAGACCTGGCTCTCGGATTGGTTTCCGTTTCCTTTCTGTCAGGTGTAAATCCGCGAGTATTAACAATTCGGAAACTTGCGGCCGCCGCCGGCCCTTTAACCTCCGGAAGATAGCGCGAGCCGCCCTCCGTCTTGCCCGAACGCTCTTGGAAGAAGCGTTTCACGATCCTGTCCTCGAGCGAATGGAACGTGACCACCAGAAGCCGGCCGCCGGGCTTCAAGAGGCGCTCCGCCGCGTCGAGCGCGCGGGTCAGCTCCCCCAGTTCGTCGTTGACGTAGATGCGGAGCGCCTGGAAGGTCCGTGTCGCGGAGTGCTTTTCGTCGCCGCGCGCGCGTCCGAGCACCCGGTCCACGAGATCCGCCAGAGCTTTCGTCGTCGTGATTGGCGCCTCCGCCCGCGCCTTTACGATGGTCCGCGCGATTGCCCGAGAGCGGCGCTCCTCACCGAATTCATAGAGAATGTTGGCGATGTCTTCTTCATCTGCCGTATTCACGACGTCGGCGGCCGACGGGCCATCCTGCGACATGCGCATGTCCAAGGGGCCGTCACGCAGGAATGAGAAACCCCGCAGCGGATCGTCGAGCTGCATCGACGAAACGCCGATATCGAGAACGACACCGTCGACGTGAGCGAGGCCGGCCTCGCGGGCCGCTCCTTCCATGTCGCTGAAAGTCGTGGGGACGATAGAGAGCCGGCCGCCGAACTCGGCGACGAGAGTTTGTCCGTTTTGGAAGGCGGTGGGGTCGCGCTCGATGGCGATCACGCGGCACGGCGCCGCTTCGAGAATGGCGCGGGAATAGCCCCCCGCGCCGAACGTTCCGTCGATGTAGGTTTCGCCGTCCGCCGGCTGGATTTGCTCCAGCACCTCCGAAAGGAGGACGGGGATATGCGGACGTGATGTCTTGGGAACGGCTTCGGTCATGCGATGAGCTTAGAGCACGTTTTGCCCTGGTCGCCCACTCTGCCTCACATCGTCCTGATCGAGGCGTGGCTAGTTCAGCCGCGAAAGAAGATGGGCACGGGAATGTGCACCCGCACGTCCCGGTTCATCGGTACCCCGCCGATGATCCAGGGCGTCATTCCCGTGCCCCCTCGTTACCATCGCCGTTGCGATGGCCGCTCCCCGCGCCGAAAAGTTTTCTGTGCTCTTGAGCTTTTTCGCGGGCCCGCGCGCGCCGTTCTTCGAACGCGGCCGGAGCCCACATTTGAAACTTGTCGCCAAGGCCGACAAATGTGACGTGATCCTGAAGATCGGCGTGACGGCGAAGGACTTCAGGAAGGACGATACGCCCGTCCCCGTCGATGCCGAGAACCTGGACGTCGCCGTAGAGTGCGACAGAGAGCTCGTCTCGCTCGTCCGAATAGTCCGGCAGGCCAGCGAGAAGCCCGTCGATCTTTTTCGCAAGTCTCTCGCCGCCAGCATCAAGGGCCGGAGCATCGATCGAGGGGTAGCAGTAAATCCCTCCGACGCTTCCCTGGCTGTAGCCGTCGCGCTCGAGAACGGCGCGGAATGGCGCAGGAATTGAGACACGCCCTTTGGCGTCGATCTTGTTTGTGAACGTTGAGACAAAGCGGTCCATCCCCGGTTCGAGCCTCGCTCTTCAACGCCACTTCAGGAACGCTTCTCAAAAACAATGCGTGACAGCCTCGACCGAGGCTTCGGTTTGCCTGACCGCGGGCTGGGCCGTGGCGGTCGCTCGTACTTCGGCCCTCTCTCGAAGCAGGCGCCACAACCACGAGCCCTTGCCCGGTGCGGTCGGGCTACTATGGGATGCCATGGTTCGGTATGGGCGTCAATGGATCGTTAAGGAATTCACAGGTGGTTTCGTGGGGATTGATTTGCTTTTTGGCGGCCCGTTTTCAGCGCACGGAAGCCCTTTTCGAGTGCCATTTTGCGCTCGATAGTGAGGGGTGATTTGGAGGAGCGTTGCTTGAACGGACGCCTGCGCGGGGGGAGGAGATCCGCCATCGGTCTCGCGGTGGCTGCGATGCTGCTCATTGGGCCGGCCACCATGGCAGCGCCGGAAGCACAGTTTGCTCCGGGCAAGCACATCGAGATCGCTCCGGCCCCCAACAAGCCCGCCGTGTCGCTTTACTACGAGGAGCAGGGATCGGGTCCGCCGCTCCTCCTGCTGCACGGGCTCGGCGAAAGCACGTTCACATGGCGTGATGTTCTTCCGGCGCTCTCCGCCCGCTATCGCGTCATCGCGCTCGACCTCAAGGGCTTCGGAAAATCCGACAAGCCTGATGACGGCGGCTACGGGGCGGACGATCAGGCGGCCCTCGTCGAGCGATTCATCGCAAACCTCGGGCTCGATAAGGTGAGCATCGTCGGGCATTCGTTTGGCGGCACCGTCGCGCTTCGGGCAGCCCTGGCCGAAGGTACCAAGGCGCAGAAGCGAATCCGCCGCATCGTCGTGATCAGCGCCCCCGCGTTGCCACGCGCCACGTCGCGCGAACTCGACCTCATCATGAAGACCCCCTTCGTGCCGGATACTGTCGCGCTCGTCGTGCCGACGCACGCTGCCGCGCGTTTTCTGCTCAAGGAAGCTCTGAACGGCCGCGAGCCGAGCGAGGGGCTGGTCGAGGGTTACGCCGCGCCGTACCAGGCGCCGGGAGCTGTCCACGCGTTTCTCGCAACCGCCCGCTCCATCGTTGACGAGCGCGACACGAAGGCCATCACGAAACGCTACCGCGACATAAAACTGCCCGTTCTCGCCGTCTGGTGCCGGAAGGATCCGATCGTCCCGCTGCGCTCCGGACGTCGTCTGGTCGCCGCACTGCCGCGCGCGAGCCTGACGGTTCTCGACGGCTGCCATCACCTGCCCCAGCACGAACGGCCGAAGCAGCTCGTTCAGGCCATCCGCAAGTTTCTGGACTGAAGGGAAACAGGGTCACGCGGCCCCGCGTTAAAGTCCTGACCCTGGTCAGGCTTGACCGAGCCGTCGAGGAGCCCTAACTCGACCAAATAAACCCAAACTCGTTGAGAGGCGCGGCACGCCGCGAAAACCCAGCATGAGCGACGTGCGCTGCATTTGCGCGATCGGATTGAGCGGCCAGTTGGGACTGCACGGAGAATTGCCGTGGGAAGGCGATACGCGGCCGGAGTTCAGGGCCGACGTCGAGCGCTTCTTCGACATCACGCGCGGCCATGTTCTGATTGCAGGTCCCAAGACCATCGGCGCTGTGCCGGATTTCGCGCGTGCCGAGATGACACTCCGCGTCGCTCGCTCTCATGAAAATCCCGAAGACGTGCTCGCGGAATTCGCCGATCGCGTTGTCTTCATCGGTGGCGGACCGGCTCTGTGGGACGTCTACGCGAAATACATCATGCATTGGGACATCACACGCCTTCCCTACGACGGCCCGGCGGATCGCTGGTTCGATCCGAAATGGCTGCTGACCGGCAAGGGTCGCCCGCTCTGAGATTACGGTGCGCAATAAAAAACGCCCCAGGCGCATGGCCCGGGGCGTTTTGATTCACTGCAGGTCGACAGCGACTAGTCGCGCCAATGCCGCGGGCCGCGGCACTTGATACGCTCGTAATAATCGCCGTCCTTCTCCCATTCGCGTTCGACCTTGCACGGTCCGTCGCGGAACTCTTCCTTCACGTCACGCCCCATGGGGCCATAGTGCGAGGAAATGCGATCATAGAGACCTGGGCCCGGACGCACCGGTCCCGGATCATCCTTGAAGCTGTCCGACTGGGCGAACGCGGGCGCGGCGCCGATCATCAAAGCAGCAGCCAAAGGCAGGAGCGATTTCATCACGAGTATCCTTCTAGTGTTTACGGAACGAGGGGGTAACGCACATCGCGCCGGATAGTTGTGTCCGATCGCGCGTTATTGAAAATGTGCTGCTACGACAAGACTAAGGCGATCTTGCATGCGACGGAAGATGAGGCGATTTGCAGCATCGAGGGAATAGGCGTGTCAGCCGGCCTGTAAGCCGGGTTCTGTCGTGGACGGCCATTCATCTGGGACGCCCATTGCTGAGCGCCTCGAGCAACCAACCCGGGTGGCGGGCGTGAAGACGCGCCTCGTGCCGGGTTTCCCCGCACGCGGCCACCCCTATTTGGTCTTGCTCCGGGTGGGGTTTGCCGTGCCGCTCCTGTTACCAGTCGCGCGGTG
>JAATOF010001782.1:0-12479 GCA_013170925.1 Podosphaera leucotricha | reverse complement strand
TTTGTCATCTCACCTATTCTATAATAGCCTCACTTATCTCAAACACTACGCTGCTTCTCTTACACAGATATCTTGACGTCTCGCCTCTCCGATCTGTCCCCATTACAATACCCAGAAGTACAGCGTTGTGCACGGAATAGCCCTCACAGATGAAACCCAGGCTAATGATGGTGCTCTCCGCTTTTTCAAGAATATGGACGTAGACGTGTATTACTTCGCCATACAGGGATCACATCCTGAATTTCCCAACGCACAGTACGTGATGGAGGGGATAGACATGGTCGAAAGTTGTAGGTTAGTGAGAGGCTGTGCACGATTCTTTCCTAGAGAATACCACAGACCTGAATTTATGCCTAGCTACATAATGCAAGGCGACACGATCGTGGATATTCTCTCGGACGAATCAGACTACAGGGACTATTGTGAAGAGAAGTCAAGGTCTAATCTGGATGTGTGTCCCATAACGTGGGGAGCCCAGGCGCACGCAGAGGCCTCTACATGAAGTTTAAAAAATGCTTTTCGCATGGGTACACTGAACACAATGATTAACTCTGAGCTATGTCTTTCCTTTTAAAACCTTGTAAAACGCAGTCTCCTGTGTACACAAGTCTACGAAAAAGATTACCCGACACACTATGATACTATCAAATTCTATGTGTACACTGTAGTATAATCACGCGACTTCTTTGTTGAGATAGGTTGGTCGAGTTTATCGGACCGTAGTTTACTTACCTCTTCCCCCGATAATCTTTGAAGCTTGCGACTAGTCCATCATGAGACCAGGCTCATCCATGTTCCGTACGCCTTTGTCCGAGATTTTGACCAGTTTTTCTTTTAATCTTTGATATTCATCAAAAACTTCATAGATGTGGTTCGGTCTGCTCTCAGCCATGGCTCGTTGTATCGCAATAGATCGGACATAGCATGACCGGAGATCGGGTAAACGATTCACAAAGCCATAGATCCATTTCAGGCTAAACTGATGATTCGATTTGTAAAAAAATTATAGAAATTCTATTATCGGGATCGAAGTCTAGAATCCGATATTCCGCCATGCTTCCCTCAGGTAAGATCATAAGCGTCGATCCTTAACTCTCCTTCATACTTTATATGTATGATAGAATCTTCAGAGATCTGAATTCAACTTGCATCGGACGGCCTAAAAATCGTGTAAGTATGCATATCTTAGCGAAGCTCCAAGGGCAGAGAAAACGCCTATGATAATTCTTCGGAAATTTATTTCGTAGACAAGTAAGCTAGCCCGGGACAAGTTTTGGTGGTTGATTTTTCTAAGGTGGCAGCAACTCCTTTCATCGGCGTAGCTCCTCTCCAATTCATGTATTTGTGCCCTGTTCGTTGAGGCTTTCAACCGTTCGCAGTTGATTTCGGACCGTTTTCTACAGGTGATCGATTTCTGTCTTGGGGGAAAAATCACCAATAGGTGGCTGTGTCTGTTTTCTCTTTGATATTGGCGAGCTATTGAAGATTTCATTGAGTCTTTTCTTTCCGCTGGATGGGTTTCGACGACCTCTAGAGCTGCTCTCCAGGTACTATGATGAATCACCCATCAAGCTTTGCGTTAGGTGTGGAAGAAAAGGATCGATGTATGCCTTCCTCTGAATACCTTACTCAATCAAGACTTGGGATTCCAGATTTAATTGCAAGTACTCACGACATGTTGTTTCGATCAAGCTTGACTTGAAGACATCAAATGTTTGAAACGAAAATCAAGGCTGTTGGTCTAAAGCGAAATTTGTATGAGCTGTGACGGATCAGTGTTGATTCACAGGATTGTAACCTCCAAAGCAGGTGTAAGGAGAGTTGTACAACAGCGTTATTGTTCATAATTATACAGGCGACAACACTGTTCGTGGGGATTTTACGCTGACAATGATTCATAGTGTATTATCATTCAGGTTTCAGTCAGATTACTATTGTTCACCGTAATTTTCATAATCATCTACGTGTGATCTTTGATACTATGTAAACCTGTTGAGCTCTTACGCTAAGACCACAGTGGCACTTGCGGTTGCGAGCCCATGGACTTCAAATCTACATCCAGATCTACGTAAACACACATATACACGGATGAACAATCCACCATTCCACTACCTTCTCATATTCCTACCGTGTAACAGTAAACTTTTCTAAAACGAATTGATTCCCACAAGGCTCACAATGATTTGCCGAATAATATCTAGGAGAAGTCCGACTTTGTTGTCTAAGTCGAGAAATGGGCTATTCTCCCTTAGAGACTCGTCAGCATCATATTCTACCATTACACATGCAACTCGGGCATATCTCTCATCAAAAGATACCCAGCTATTGTCCCTGCTTAGCTCAAGACGTTTTCATGCGACATCTCACAGAATGGTTGGAACTAGGTCGGAGACAGATGCATTTGGAGCGGTTCAAGTCCGCGCTGATAGATACTGGGGGGCTCAAACTGAAAGATCTTTGGAGAATTTTAAAATTAACCAGCCGCAAGACCGCATGCCACCTCCAATTGTGAAGGCGTTTGGTATTCTAAAAGGCGCTGCAGCAACTGTCAATATGCGTTATGGACTTGGTATAATAATTCTACAATCTTCTGGATGAATGCTGGCTCACAAACTTATAGATCCGAAAATTGGGCAAGCCATTCTAAAAGCCGCGAAAGAAGTTGCGGAGCTCAAGCTTTTGGAACATTTTCCTCTGGTAGTCTGGCAGACAGGCTCTGGAACTCAGTCAAATATGAATGCCAATGAAGTCATCTCAAATCGAGCGATAGAAATCCTCGGGGGAGATATGGGAAGTAAGAAACCTGTTCATCCAAATGATCATGTAAACATGAGCGCATCTTCAAATGACACATTTCCTACCGTTATGCACATTGCGGCTGTTTTAGAATTAGAACAAGAACTCCTTCCAGCCATTAAATCACTTCGAAATGCCCTGCAGGACAAGGTGAATGAATTTGAGAAGAAAAATATAATCAAGATCGGCCGAACCCATCTCCAAGATGCCACGCCCATCACTCTCGCTCAAGAATTCTCTGGGTATGTTGCGCAACTTGACTTTGGCATCAAGCGCATGGAAGCATCCCTACCGGAGCTTCGATTACTTGCCCAAGGTGGAACCGCAGTGGGTACGGGAATAAACACATATCAAGGTTTTGCTGAAGCAATTGCTGCCGAGGTTAGCAAGATGACCGGCTTAGAATTTAAGACGGCGCCTAATAAATTTGAAGCACTGGCAGCTCATGATGCCCTAGTGCAAGCTCATGGATCACTCAATACCCTTGCTGGATCTCTATTCAAAATTGCTCAGGACATCAGATATCTTGGCTCGGGGCCTCGTTGCGGACTTGGTGAGCTAATCTTACCTGAAAATGAACCGGGGAGTAGTATAATGCCCGGAAAGGTGAATCCTACTCAATGTGAAGCTCTGACAATGGTCTGCGCACAAGTAATGGGCAACCAAGCTGCGATATCGATTGGGGGAATGAATGGTCAATTCGAGTTGAACGTATTCAAGCCTCTTATTATCAGCAACTTTCTACATAGTACCCGTATCCTGGCCGATGGGATGCGTAGCTTTGAGAAGAACTTGGTGGTTGGCCTTCAGGCAAATGAAGGAAAGATCGCTAGCATCTTAACGGAATCGTTAGTCATATAAACCTGTCTAAAATTTGAGGTTTGCTAATCTCTATCTAGACTCATGTTGGTAACCTGCCTGAATCCTAAGATCGGCTATGATATGGCGAGCAAGGTTGCCAAAAATGCCCACAAAAAAGGATTAACTTTGAAACAGTCAGCCATGGAATTGAAAGCACTGAGTGAGAAGGATTTTGATGCGCTAGTGAGACCAGAATTGATGGTTGCACCAGCAACGTATCAGGGAAAGTAAAAACATACAAACTCTGCCTACATTCTTGGGTGAGTGAATAAAGATATGTAACTAATAATGAATCTGGTATGATAAGCTTGACTGCTAGGAGATTTGACATGTATGATGCAGACTCGCGACTCTCCGCAGCTGAGCATGAGAACAAACCATGGACATCTCTAGACTGAATTTCAGAAACATCCATCACCTGTAACTGCTTTTCGTACAGATGCTACCCCTAGGAATCATCGAGAGAAGCCCACCCGCGAAACTAAAACACAACCCTGGAGCCTTGTACTCATATCTGCCTCCGTTCCTCCCCCTGGATAGGCTCCCCCGAGCCTTCACATCTAGTAGACGCTCATAGGAGCTGCCAAGGCGCAGCCGTAATCGCGCCTTGCTGTGGAGGGAACTCGAGCACAACCGACCGAGCCCCTGCCACCAGCTGCGATGTGGAAGTTCCGCGGCTCGTCTCCATTTTCCGCAGAGATACGCCTAACCAGGGAAGAACGTCTTGGGAGAAACATAAAAGGTACAGGAACCGGGAACAAAAGCGGATATATTATGTCTGTCATACCTAACGGCCTACTACGCCGATCTACGCCTCTACTCCCATACTAATCACGCAATTTTCTCTACTCAGAAATTATGAGTCGGCTTGATTGACTTCCGCTGCAGTTAAAATATATTAGCACAGCGCGAGCCGCATATGAGGCTACATCGACCTTCACATGATTGTGGCGGGGAATCGGCTGTGTGTGTAGATTTATGAGTGTTAATGGTGTGGTAGGAGTCAGTCAGTCAGAAATAGAGGTGGAACTCGCTGGGTAGGTTATTCAAGCTCACGTAACTCATCGCTCAAAAGGCCACGCACGTTTCAGGCTACCAGGAATGATACTATACAATTTTAATTTTTTTCCCAGCCGAAAACATTCATATGCTTCTTAATTACTCTTAAAGCGGTACTTCAAAGAGTCTATCTAGCACGAGAATCAGTAATAGTAGTTTGTGTTGCAAGTGAATTAGGCTTTTGCTTTTTTAGTGCATTTTTCCGCGAATCACCTGAATTTGCCGGTCGTTTGTCCCTGAAAGATTTTTGGCGTTCCAGCCGTTTGCCAGTTTCAATTTCTCTATCAAATAATACACGGTTGGTATCATCTCTCCAGTTACGTCCTCGGCGTCCTCCTTCGCCCCACATACTAAGCCTTTGGACTTTACGTAATTTAGAAAGTCCATAGGCACAAACGACAGCGGAAAAGATTGTGCTCCATGCTGAAACACCCCAAAATCCAAAACTAGACTCCTCAATATAGTTTTTTAGATTCATCCCATATAATGCTGCTACGAAAGCGCCAGAGCCAATACCTAATGTACCGATAGAAAACTTGAGATCCAATAGCATTAGAGAGTTGCGGTTAGCGTCCAATATAGCTTTAACACTGAGAGATTTTAGCAAGGTACCAAAAAATATTGAACAATCCGAACTTACATCTCTTCCGTGTTTCTGATATTAGAAACAAGGTTTCCAGATTCTTGAACAATCTCATCGCACAGCTTGTGGTAAGACTCCAAAAGCATTTCTACTTCTGTATGATCATCAACGCCACGAACTAAATTTTTACTTTTTTCTGTCAGATACATCGCAGCTAAATCGTCATCTGCTTCTAAAATTTCATCGATGGCATCCCGAACAAGCTTAGCCTTTTGTTCAAAGGTTCCAAGCTTTTTTGAGTATATGAGTAATAATCTGAGTTTATCTCTATCAATATCTTCCTCTAAATCTCTTAAAACCTTTACAACAGGCGTTTTGACCCCTTCAAATTCAGTTTCAAGGGATGTGATTGCAGATATTAACACTGCCTCAAGAGCTCTGAACTCATATGGTAAACCGCCAACTGATGACGAGTTTGGCTTGTGTCTTAGTTTATCTTCTAAATCATAAATAAACGCAGACTGGTTAAAAGAATTAATGGTGCCATATGCATCGAAAACAAGAACACGGTTTGATTTTATAAGAACTCGAAGGTGTAGCAAGTTAATCAATATTGCCGAAGGGCGAACGAGGATATGGGGCAAGAGACTTGAATCAATCTTTCTAAGATCTCGAGGAAGTAATCCATACTTCAGTACGAATTAGTGTGTGCCTTAGATGTAACGTATGATGGGCCGCGTACTCTTGCAATTAGCTCGCTTTTCTTGAATTCTCCACTTGCCAACACAACATTTCCGCTTTCATTTATCTCTGTGCATCGAAGTTTAGGCTGAGCAGCTGCCTTTGCAGATATATGTCTACCAAGGCTAAAGATAGAAGTGTCACTGTTCTCCTCGACGTCTGTCTTTGGAAGATCGTTTGGATGCAGATAACTCCCGCTGTTGGATAATCTAGAGCCCCATAACTTTGCGAGCCAACCTTTTGACCCAGTGGATATTGATCGTTGTTTGATTTTGGAATTCCTCGAAATTATGTTTCTAATTCGGGGTACGGAAAGGTAATTATCAAGACTGCATATTACTGGTAGAGGCCCAAGTAGATGAAGATTGGCACATTTATATTGGGCGGATAGAGAATGATTTGACCTTTTACAAATGAGATTTGGTCTTTTCGCGGTCAAAAATGTCTCTGGGATTTGGGATAAAGGACGATGGTTTGAAAATCTGGATCGATGCCGTCGACAAAAGAAGCTACCTGACTGTGCCTTGAGATATCTGGTAAGTGATAGGGACGGCAGAGCAGACCTCATATCAGCTGCAGTGGTCGCAA
This sequence comes from Podosphaera leucotricha, assembly GCA_013170925.1. Lineage (NCBI taxonomy): Eukaryota > Fungi > Ascomycota > Leotiomycetes > Helotiales > Erysiphaceae > Podosphaera > Podosphaera leucotricha. The sequence continues at coordinate 5,851 of JAATOF010001782.1, read as the reverse complement.
TCAGTCCTCTTCTCTAAGAAGATCGGTGAAAACTTCACCAGAAGGCACCGTTGTGTACTGAAATTTTTCTTCAGTAGATAATTAGTTAAACTGAACCTGATCAGCAGCGAAAATAAATTCTTTGTCCTTGGGATAACGTTTTTCCGTGGATACACAAACATACACAAGCCCATTTTTGGGGCAGGATGGTGTAGTGGTACTTTGTCTGAGTCGTTACTCCGAGCAGAGTCTCAGTATTATAGAGACAATTAATTAACATAGTTCACTGCAAAACTCTTGAGTAATAACAGCTTCCCGCGGCGGTAACGTATCGTAACGTATCAGTAGGGACACGAATGCGCGTCGATTTGTTGTTAACCCTGCGCTCTTACCTTTCATGGATGAAAATACCAACAGCTTTTTGTGATAAAGTACAATACTTTTTCTACACGAAACGCACGTTTCTCTGAATTATAATAGCCAAAAAGTATCAGTTTTAACCTCTAAATAGTTCAAGACTTTTACAATAGTTCCACGGCTACAAAGTTCAACGGTTGAAGCTATTCGTATCAAAAAAAAGCAGCCGCTTTGATTAACGTTTTTGTGATGAGAGGAAAATCGCCCTGACATAGTTCCATCAAGATAATTATCTGTGATTACGTCGTTTTCAGTGGCCATAGAGACACAATTTCTCTGGCTAATTAACTCGACATTCCATTATTTTAGACGGAGCAGCCTGTATAACTGACCACTTGTCGTTATACGTAACCGCGAATTCCTCTATTATTTCGTCCTGCCCGTCCACAGGTTAAACATCCAATAATAATTGCGAAGAAGCTAAGAATGTGAGTTAGCTCAATATCAACCTGGTGGTGATCCTTGCCCAGTCGGCCCGTCTACATACCTCACAATTCCATCTATGATTGCCATAAAGATTGATGCAACTGCGTTGACAATAGTCATGATAACATTGCCGATTGTTGCGAAAATTGACTCAAACTAGAATTATTAGTCTCTGTTGAAGTAAAAGGTCGGTCGAGATGATTTACACATGATAGTACGGCACCCATCTTGTAGAAAGGGAGTCGGACGATAAGCTGATGACTTTAAAAGTACATTAATTAAGGGATAGGTGTTGAGTTGATCCAACGAAATTACTACATGCACATGTTTTAAAATATTTTACCACGAGGTTCAAAACATCACTGAGTCCAGCGGTCGCGCCCACAATGCTTTAGGAATTAGCCGCTGAACTCATATGTAATTATTACTTTCCAATCTTTGAAGATGCAAAAGAGCCACCTCAGTCCTCACTCCCACTCGCTCGCATGATAACACTCACTAATTACATGTAAAAATAATATTTTATTCTTATTTTTGAGCTCGAAAGGCTGCCTATCGCGCACCCAACAAACATTTACCGTAATTAATTACACCTTAAAATTCAGAAATAAATTCTGTAATGTTGCGTCTTAAATTTCTCAAACTCCCCTTTAATAGGTTTAAATTATGATCTCTTTAAGTCTTAGCTTGTTGCTAAGAAACCTCTATTTCACTTATCACAGCAAACCTTTCACTAGGACCTGTTCTATTTATTCCAGGTTGAGATGGCTTAAGACTCTCATTTTCTGATGTCAGCCGTTCAAAATCTATCCCCAACTCTGTCATTCTGGTGTTCGCCCTCTCCCTGATCCGATTTTTTGAGCAGGGATCTCGAATGACGAGATATGACTTCAGATTACCGATTTGTTTTTGGGCATTGATAAATATCTAGGGCCTTTCTCAGCGTCGGAAATTCCGTATCTGAGGTCGTTTGGGCCTGTCTCAATTTTGGGGGTCAAAAGTCGTCGGCATACTTGTGATGATCTAAGGACTAAAGCTAGTGGCACTCTAACCTGATCTTGTGACCCTTTTTCAAAAACCTTTCTTTCGATCATTATTGTACAACTTAATAAAGTTCTCGTTCTTTATGGGCGCTGTATCGTTTAAGGCTGACAGAGCGCCGATCTGAAGCCGATGCATGCTTAGACTTTACAACTGAAAGGAGCGTCAGATTCAGGCTAGTATTCTTCATCAGACTTGTGCTTTTTTCGTAACGAGATAGGAGGGGCTGCTGTATTTGAGCCAGCGATCCACATCCCAAGTGGGTTACGTGTTCGAGCTATCTATCCAGACTTTACTTGAACTCTAGTCAGGTTGATTTGCCACTCAGCCATCTGACACCATTGAAAAATGATGTATCTATTGGTTCTCTAACCTTCTCATCGTTATAATTGTCCACGAAGTACTGTTAAAGGTCAGTCTATCATCTGTAGCTTTCAAGGTAAATTTTTAGCAAGCAGAGACCTGGACACGTTTTCAGTGGCAATGCATTTAGATGGGACTTCTGCAAATTTACTAGATATCATATTAAGATTTCCCAAATAATTTAACCTCTGAGCCCTTTTACTTTGAATAAGTCCTCTATTAATTCCACTGCGCGTCAAGAAGATGGTTGGTTATGCATATTTTGACTTGCGCTAAAACGTTAAAGTTAGCAGAACTTTCAGCAAATATCAAAAAATTCTACTCTCATTTTTCTCTTGTAACAAGAAGTCAATTACTTGTTGAAAAGCAAATTATGGTACCCTGGCCAGAGGTTGAGTTGATTTTGCAGTACGTCTACGTTTTTTTTGGTGGTGGGATCCCACTACACCAAGAATTTTGACCCAGAGAAACATCATGATATTCCATAGCAAGTGATATTTATTTCTGCGATAAGCAATCGTCCAAAGTCGCTCGTGGTGCTTTATTATTTGGAACCATCAGCTCATCTCTTATGCTTCTCTTTATGTCCTAAATGTTCTGCTGTTCTGCTGTTTTGGGGCATGTGAGGCCACCAATTTCTAGGATTTAGCGAGTCTATGATTTGTATCTAAGAATTTTTAACCATCCGCTGGCTTAACCTATTTTATAGATTGGTTGCGAGATAAGACGCCAAACATCAAACAGTATTTTGTTGTTACGGGCTGCCTGTGTCGGGTTGTCGGTTAAGACACATTCCGAGTCATGATTTATTATGACTCATGGCATTGGCAATACTATTAATAGATGTTACAAATCGAATATTGGGTCGTACACATGAGTGGACATGAGTAGTAACAGAATGGGCAACGCTAGGGAGGATCCCATGAGTATAGGCTATGTACATAAGTAGTTATCTAGGAATTATTCTCGAGCCGTATCTATAAAATTAACGGCATTCGGCATTCGGCCTTCTTACCTATTTATTTATTGTTTTGATGCCTGCCCTTTCACATTTGCAAATAAAAAAGATGTCACCTTCGATGCCAGTTAGGTATTTTTCGAGCTGATGACTAAGTGGCAGTCCCATTGTTTGGCTATTGACTCCGGTACATGCAAATATCACATAGTTACTCTGAGTCATATTTTCCCTTTTGCTAAATTGAAGCGTCTATATTAGTAGAAGTTGTAATAGATGTTGGTGGTAACGTGTTTGCTCTTTCTAAAGCTTTTTATTTAATTGAAACCTACTATGTCAAGTATCAGCTACTCGTTTGCCCAAGCAAACACCGTTGCTGTCCATGTAGATCCGACTAATCATCTGGAAGTACCCCTTCGTTTAATATTTCCATTCTGCTACTGCAGGTTTATGTGAGAGTTTTATTTTACCGTATACTTCCTAGTGTATTTGCTGGACTTGATATCTCCGTTTTAATCACTAACTTCCTTTTTCTTCATCGTCACAATTAATATTCCCACATTTGATTTGCCACTTAAAACGAGAAATGCGATAGGAAGCTTGATTAGCCATAGAATAATCTTTCGCTGGATCTTTTGGAAGAGTCGGTATTTCATTTATCGCGATTCGTATTTTCCCGAGATCGATTTCGAGATAGTACTATCGTACAACTACGATCCTGCCACCCTTCTCGCATTCTTCGACCGACTCTGCTCACACCATAGGAATTTTCATCTCTAGAATATTATCCCAAGCTACACCTTTTCTCTTTGTCGTCACAAAGGGAGTCCATTTTGACAGCAACAGACCGGTGCGATGGGCTCTTTTACTCCAAGGGATGCGTATGAGAAGTCATGTAAGGAATGGAGAGTAGCTCCAGCTTTTTGCTCAGAAAGAAAATTGCGTGAGATTATTAAATCAACTTCACTTCCAAGAAACTCAACATAATTTGGCATTGACTCTTGAAAGTAGCTTAGAACTGAGGCCCCATACAGGCCTTTTACCTTGGGCAACACCGGCATCAATCTTTCCGACGGTCAATGATATCAGCACCTTCAATCTTTATGATATATAGTACATGTAATTGGATATTAAGTGGATAATGAGGAACACTATAGTTGGACTGGCGAAATGGCTCCAAACATTTTATATCAATATGTGTATCTTATCGAGTGGCAAATCGGGGCAGACTTGGGTAACCTAAAAGTTGTTAAGACCGCGTTGTCTTTGTAATTAAGGATCCCAAAATTAATAGACACGTCCCGGGAATAATGCATCAGCTCAGCTTGAAATGAAATGCGTTGTAGTCCATATATTTGGATAATATATGTTAGAGAAGTCATCAAGTTCTCCGTATCGTAAAAGTCTTATGCTGATATCCGGCACTCCCTCGGGAATTATCTGGTCGTGGCGGTTTTACATTGTACCGACTGTTTTGCCTAGCAAATATGGCTGGTTTTCTTGAAATCTCGTTTTGTCTATCGATAACCAATTTGATATGGAAATCCATGTGTCTCATTATATCAGACTTGTCCATTTTAATTAGAGATGATTGATTCGCAAACATTTGTATGGTTCCTAGAAGTGGAGGCTTTTGCTGATTGCCGATTCTTGAACCATCCGACCGATAGCCGTGACTTTTCAGAGTCTCTGTAAAGGCGACCCTAAGTCTTCGTGTAGCCCAACTCCTTACGACTCGTTTGGAAGCAAGTTGCATGGTAGCAATTGCTGACCACCAAAGTGAATCGGTTCGGTTGTTTAAACGCTTCAAATAAGCGGAGGCAGCTGGGCAGCTGTCTTGATTCGTTGCCCATGATGTAGATGTGATTAAATAGCACGGTTGTTTGGTGAAAAACATACTGTAGCCAACAGTAGGACTCCCTTTCGGATCCGGGAGTTTACTTAATCGACCAAATGGTTGTATAAATTTTGCAGTCGCTCTTAGCGACATGGCTTGTTCTGGTCTATAGAGAGCACTAATTGGGAATGGAGAGATCGATAATATATCTACTGATCTTATTAATTAAGTATTCATTTTTTTGAAGTCATCCTAAATAGAAGTATTGACATACCAAGTCATTTGACCTAGATCTAAGCCCAGTCTTTTTATATAACATTTGTAATTATCTATTAGGAATCGGTTAGAGTAATAATTAAGGGATCCCTTATTTAATTACATGTAAATTGATCAAAGCTTTAATACGTGAACTTCCTTCCAAAATATGTTAGAATCAATCTTGATTTCATAATAACACCACATCACTCCGCTGTACCTGATATCGGGTGTTGTTTGTAATACATGTAAATAAGTTGGGCTTAAGTAACCACTCATCCGGTGTCTGAAATTTCCCCAACACCTACAATTGGGCCGGCTAACATCGGGTCGAATTGAATGGCTGGAAAACCTCGGCCATTCCCACAGTTATATGCACGACACAATAATAATAATTATCAACGGTTAACGTCAAGTAGACTCGCGAGACTTGACCCGGTCTCTAGTCTCTTCTCTCTGGGGATAATTAGTGCTTGCGTGGCTCTGAGCCACCAAGCGTATCACATCGACAAATAAGCAATATAAACCTACCGCTTCTAGAAGGCTCAATTAGCACCTGACCACTTATGCCAATGGCT
>JAATOF010001768.1:0-16462 GCA_013170925.1 Podosphaera leucotricha | reverse complement strand
GTCGTCGTCGGTGTCGTGGAAACGCATGGCCGCTCGGAGACCGCGGCGCTAGTCGACGGGCTCGAGGTGCTGCCACGCAGGACCGTCCCTTATCGCAACCGCACGCTGATGGAGTTCGACATCGATGGCGCCATAGCGCGCCGCCCCAAACTGCTCCTCGTCGACGAGTTCGCGCATTCGAATGCGCCCGGCCTCGTGCACCCCAAGCGTTATCAGGATGTCGAGGGCGTCCTGCAGGCCGGTATCGATGTCTGGACGACACTCAACATCCAACACCTCGAAAGCCTCACGGATGTCGTCCAGCGCATCGCCGGCATCACCGTGCGCGAGACCGTGCCTGATAAGGTTCTGGAACGCGCTGACGAGATCGTCATGGTCGATCTCCCGCCCGAAGAGTTGCTGCAACGCCTTAAGGACGGGAAGGTCTATGTCCCGGAGAACGTTCGCCGGGCGCTCGACAAGTTCTTTCAGCTAAGCACCCTCACGGCGCTCCGCGAGCTTGCCCTGCGGCGTGCTGCGGACCGGGTCGACGAGCAGATGCTGACGCAGTTGCGTCAGCGCGGCATCGACGGACCGTGGCCGACGGCCGAGCGGCTTTTGGTCTGCGTCGGCAGCGATGAGTTGGCCGAGACCGTCGTGCGGGCGGCGGCGCGCATGGCCACGGCGCTCAAATCGGATTGGATCGCGATCCACCTTGCGCAGATCGACCATGAAAGCTCCGATCGCACAGCGCTTCGCCGCATGGAGAAAGCCATGCGGCTCGCGGACCGTCTTGGCGCAACGACGGTACGCGTAAACGCGGAAGATCTCGCGGGCGAGATCCTCTCCTACGCCAAACGGAACAACATCACACAGATCGTCGTCGGCCGCTCGGCTCCGGGATGGCTCGGGAGTTTCTTCGGGCGCTCGCTGTCGCGACACTTGATCGAGGAGGCAACGGGACTCTCCATCACAGTCGTCGGCAGGGAGGCCGCGCCACAGACACGCTCTCTCTTTCCGCGGCTTCCGAGCGCCGACAGCCTGTGGACCGGCAGCATCGCGGCCGTTGTAGCGGTCGGACTTGGCGTCGTCATCGGCAAGATGCTCGATCGCTTCCTCGAGCTCCCGAACCTCTCGATGCTCTTCCTGTTCGCCGTTCTGGTCTGCGCGCTGCGGTTCGGGCTTCACTCCGCAATCGCGGCGGCAGCGCTTTCGTTCGTCGCCTACAATTTTTTCTTCATCGAGCCGCGCCACTCTCTCAGCGTGGCCTCGCCGCATGAGTTGTTCGCGCTTCTCATCTTTCTCGCAGTAGCCATCGCGACCGGAAGCCTTGCAGGACGGCTGCGAGAGCAAGCGACCGCGACCCGTGAGCGTGCGGAGGTCACGCAGGCGCTTTACGAGTTCTCGCGCAAGCTTGCAGGCGCACCGAAAATCGATGACGTTCTCTGGCTCCTTTCGGCGCAATCGGCGGCGGTCGTCAAAGGCAGATCCATCATCGTTCTGGAGACCGCTGGAGAGCTGACGATCGAGGGCGGATGGCCGCCGGAGGATACGCTCGGAACGGCCGATTGGGCGGCCGCGCGATGGGCCGTCAGAAAGGGCGAGCCTGCCGGAAACCTCACCGGCACGATGCCTTCCGCGGCTTTTCACTTTCGGCCGCTGGTTGCTTCGACGGGTATCATCGGCGCACTTGGGATTGTCGCGAACGAAGACGACGACGCCCTGCCGACAGCCACGGCAAACATCCTGCAATCCTTTGCGGACCAGGCTGCGATCGCCATAGAGCGCACGCGTCTCGTAGAACAGGCGGCGAAGGCCGCAACGGCTGCGGAAAGCGAACGGCTGCGCAGTGCCCTGCTCTCGTCCGTTTCCCACGATCTCCGCACGCCGCTTGCCTCGATCCTCGGCTCTGCAACGAGCCTGCGTCAGCTTGGCGCGCAGATGAACCCGAAGGATCGGGCCGACCTGCTCGCGACAATCGAGGAAGAGGCCACGCGCTTGTCCTCGTTCGTCGCGAACCTGCTCGACATGACGCGTCTCGAAGCGGATGCACTCGATATCCAGAGTGACTGGGTTGACGTGCGCGATGCCGTGAACGGTGCTGTGGCGAGAGCCGCAAAACTGTTTCCGGGGCGCCGGACGGAAGTCACGTTGGAGCGTGATCTTCCCTTGATCCGGGGCGATGCAGCGCTGCTCGAGCAAGTGCTGTTCAATCTCCTCGACAACGCCCACAAGTACAGCTCGGCCGGGTCGCTCACTCGCGTCACCGCAAGGCGGCAGTCGGGAAAGGTCGAACTCGTCGTCACGGATGAGGGGCCCGGAATCCCGGCTCACTCACTCGGCAAGGTGTTCGATAAGTTTTACCGTGTCGCCGGCAGCGACGGCAGGGCGCCGGGAACCGGCCTCGGACTCTCGATCGCCGCTGCCATCATCTCGGCCATGGGTGGCACCATATCCGCGCAAAGCCCGGTCTCCGATGGCAAAGGCACGGCGTTCACAATCGTGCTTCCGGCTGCCGACACAGCCGGAGCGGAAATTTCCAGCGCGAGGGGGGAGACATGAGCGGAGCCCGCATCCTTGTCGTCGACGACGAGCCGCAGATCCTCCGCTTCCTGAAGCCGAGCCTCACGGCCGCCGGATACGACGTGATTTCGGCCGTGAACGGCAAAGAGGCGCTGGCGGCGGCGGCCACGCGCTCGCCCGACGCGATCCTGCTGGATCTCGGCCTCCCGGATATGGATGGAAAGGACGTCATCCGCGAGCTTCGAACCTGGGCGAAGACGCCGATCCTGGTGCTTTCGGCGCGCGATCGTGAATCCGAAAAGATCGCGGCGCTCGATCTCGGCGCCGACGACTACGTCAACAAGCCGTTCGGGATCGGCGAACTGACAGCGCGCCTCAGGGCCGCGTTGCGTCACGCGGCTCAGCGCGCTGCTGAACACACGCAGATCGAGGCCGGCCCTCTCGACATCGACATCCTGGCACACCGCGTCACGCGCGACGGCGAACCTGTCAAGCTCACGCCGAAAGAGTTCGATCTGCTCGCGCTCCTGGTACGGAATGCTGGGCGCGTGCTGACACATCGTCAGATCCTGACCGCGGTCTGGGGGCCTGCCCACACGGAGGACCTGCAGTATCTGCGGGTGTTCATTGGCCAGCTTCGCCAGAAACTCGAAGCTACGCCCGACACGCCGCAACTCATTCTCACCGAGCCGGGCATCGGCTATCGCCTTCAGGCGGGGCTAGCCGACACCTAACGAGCAAGGGCGATGTTGGAGAGCTCCAGTTCGACGGATCAGTTGCTTTTTTGAGTGCCGTATCGCGTGAGCTGAATGTCGGCGTTTTTATATTGATGCATTTCGGGCCAAAGGGCGGTGTATCCGTCCCATTTGTCGGCATAAACCTTGAGTCCTTGCAGTCCGCTGATTGTGTGCAGGGACCGCAAAGTTGCGACGTGAATGAAGTGGTATGAGTTGTAGAACTTTCCCGCGATCTTCTTCTTGAAGTTGGTGGGGTAAGCCACGAGCTCCGCCTGATGCCATGGCACCGGGAGTGTGATTTCATTTCGTCCTGCCTCGAGTGAGACCTTTGCTATTTCGTCCCAGGCTTTGACGGAAAGGCCCGTAACGCCTGGATCATAAGGCCCCGTTCCTATCAGAACAGAAGTTTCTCCCGCTTCGGACGCTTCTATCGTGAAGTGCAGGACGTTAGGCTTCGGGTGGGTAATCCGGTTCAGCACCGCGTTGAGCGTGATTTGAGAGGGTTTCTCGGTCCGGATGTGGTTGTCCCAAATGCTCTTGCTCCCGTCCTTCGCCGCGAATTTTCCTTCCCCGGGGATCTCGGTGCTGAAGGCAATCAACCGAGCAGGTTTGGTGAAGTTGAGCCTGATCTGCGCCTGACCGCTCAAGCGGTAACGCGTGTTCGCGACGGATGGCACGTCGTAGAGCGGCAGCATCGCTTCCAATGCCTTTACGCTATCGTTGAACAGTTGCTTGGCGCGCGCTGATCCCGAATATTCCGCGTAGCTGTGAACGGCGAGCAACGTCGAGGTCCAACCGTTCAGGGTGTACGAAGGAATTTCGTGCGGCCATTCCTCCAACACCGGACCATAAGATGTCTGCTTGAGAACTCCTCCCTCGGATACCGGTATCAAAAGTGAGTTGAGGATGCGGGCTGCGGCATCCGCATGTTTCGGGTCTTCTGTCTTTTTATGAAGACGCCTGAAAGCTGTGAGGTAGTGCGCCTGGGTCAAGCCGCTGTAGTACTCACCCGTCATGGAGGCTAGGCCGGGCGGGTAGAGGAATACGAGCGCATCCCGCCTGGTCGTCATGCGTGCAACCGCAAGGTCTGCGATTTTTTTCGCGGATTCGAGCACGGCTGGCTGAGGATCAAGATCGTGCTGATCAAGGTAATTGATCAAAACGTATGTCCCGTAGATCGGATGGGGTATGAGGCCATCGGAGGTGCGGCGTGCCGGAAATCCATCGGGCAGAAATTCGAGATTGTAGTAGGCGAACTTGGCGCCATCCCCGACGAGCGGTGCCATCCCAGCCGGGGGCGTCGGCATTTCCACCCGGGCGCCGGAGTTCGATAAGGCGAGCGTGCCTACACCGCAGACGGCGGCAGCCACTACCGCCAACCTCAAAATAGCCTTCCGTTGCATTCACGCCCCCGTGCAAGATCGCAAAACTAAGTCAGCGTCTTCGCAACAGCAATGGCCGAACGTTCCGGATGCGGTCTGCTCAGGCCGCTGGGTAAGATCCCTAGGTGGAAGCCGCATAGGCGGCCGTGCGGATCGCATAAGCTCAGTGCTGTCCACGGTTTCGGAACAACGGATGCGGCTCGCTCGTTGAATCGCGGGAAGCGAATCCGCACAATGCCCTCGTCCACCATCGATGCGCACACGCGAGCACGGAATGGGCCCTAAGGTCGAGACCGAACCTCAAACTTTCGATGAGTTCTGGCCCGAATATCTGGCCGCGCATTCGAACGTGCGCACGCGCATCATGCACGTTGCGGGCACGCTTCTCGGCCTCTCCTTTGTGATCGTCGCGCTGCTCACTTTCAATCCGCTCTGGATGCTTGCTGGCCTCGTATCCGCCTACGGCGCGGCGTGGATGGCGCATGTCATGTTTCAGAAAAACGTGCCCAAGACTTTCACGCACCCGCTGTGGTCGGTGCGCGGCGATTTTCTGATGGCTTGGCTTACGCTCACGGGCGGGATCGATCGCGAGATGCGTCGCCTGGACGAGATCGCCGCACAGCGTGCCGACGAGCCCCTCGTGGATTGAGTCCGCGATCGCACCGGGTCACTGTTGGTGTTTCTGCTTCTTGTGCTTTGGCGGAGCTTTGGCCGGCAGCAGGCTCGTATCGAGCTGTTCTTTCAGCTCTTGATCTATATCGAGACGCGCACATCCCATTGCAGGAAGCATGTCGTTCAGCGTATCGGCCTGGACGCGATCACGTGCTGCGACCTGGGCAGGCGCTTCCGGTTGGTGCTTCTTTGAGGGACCAGCCGGAGCCACAAGAATTGGTAGCGCCGCATTGAGGCGCTTGATCTCCTCGATCTGGCCTCGCAAGTCCCGCGTGACGGCGGAACATGTGTCGCTTTCGTCGGCGCGGGTGACGCTGCTGCGCGCTAATCCCATGAGACCGGCTATGGAGAGCAAGAGCAACGCGCAAGCGCGCGCGGGGTGAAGCGCGCGCCGCACATGCATTTTGCCTCTCCTTCAACGCTTTAGTTCTTTACGCACGTCTTGGTTTTCGTGTCCCAATGCATGCCCTCAGCCTTCTTGCATGCCGATTTGGTGGTGGGTGCTGCTGCATCGGCAGCCATGGCGGGAGCCATCGTCGCAAAGAGCATCAACGCAGCAATTGCTGTGCTAACAGCGCGGATCATGGGTTTCCTCCTTTTCTGAGTTTTGCTTTTGACCCATGCGAAGCTAGCAGCGGCTCTTTACCGTCTCCTGTTCCGGTACTTACGGTTTCGTAAGCCTGTGGATGAGGCGTCTAAACCGACCCCCTTGCTTCCAAACTGGCGTACCTTGGTTTTCGCCTGCCGGTGGAGGGAAGCCATGCTCGACACACGCCTTGCAGACGACGTTACGCTCAGATCCGAAGCGCTGATCGACCGGGTAGCGGCGACGCCGATCGGACCCAATCCTCACGGTCTCAAAGTGGTGTTGGCGGAATGCGATCTCCTGGAGCGGGCGATCAGCGACCCCATTTCGATCTGCCGGCTCCGGGATGTGCGCCACTGGCTCAGGCTTGCCTATGGCCATGCGCTGCACGGCTATCCGCCTGAGGATCTGCGGCGGCATCTCTTGCGCGCTCTGGCCGCGTTCGGCGAGACCTCGCGCGCTTGACGAACGGGCACGGCCCAAACTCAACGACACCTTGGAGCCGCGTCTCGTTCGAAAGGGCTCTATGCCACTCGCCTCGTTCACAAAAGCCCGCTCGGAACGTTCAGCCTTCGTTCGGAGTTCTTAACCAAGAAAGTTGCGGGAGCTACCCACTCAAGCCGCCACCCGTTCGTGACGTCTTTCCATCGCGCGCTTGACGGCTCCGTGACATTCGGTCTCAATCATCAGGCGTTGCTGGTTGGACGAACTCATATATTTAGCAACACAAGTGATCTACCGTAGGGGCCGCGGACGTCCCGTTCCGCCTTAACGTCGAGATATCCCTTTGACAGCTCAGGCTAAAATCGAGGCGGCACCAGCCGTCGTGGGTGAAGACGCCTCGGTTGTGCGCACGGTTTGGTACGCCGCGGACGACAGCAGACGGGAAGCTTTCGCTCTCCGCTATCGCGGTTACACCCACGCTGGGCTTATCGAGCCCTCTCCCTTCGGCATCTACACCGATTCCTACGACGATCTGCCGACGACTGTCATCGCAGGGCTATTCCGTAGGGGCGCGTGCATCGCAACCCTCCGGTTGAGCTTCTATGCACCGGGTGCCAGCGAGCCAGCGCTGCCCTGCGAAAAGGTCTACCCGGAAGTTGCCGGAATCAAGGCCAACGCTCAGGGCCTCGTCGTGGAGCTTTCGCGCCTTTCCATCGACCCTGAAATCACGAATACCCGCTATCGCGCGCGCCTTTATGCTGCTGCGATCCGCGCCGGTATTTCCGCCTGCCTCGCCATGGATGCCAAGCATCTCCTGGTTGCGACGCAGACGAAATGGCGCGCGTTCTACGAACACGTCATGGACTTCAAGACGCTCGGTCCGCCGCAGTTCTATCCGCCGGGCGATGTGCCGGTCGTGCTCCTTGCGCGCGATCTCGACGACGCGCTCAAGCGCCGGATTTCGAAGAACATGTTCTTCAAGCTCGATGCGGCGGAGCTCGAGGATCTGCGCGAGCGCATCCCCAAGCTAGTTCGCCTGGAGCAGGCCGCCGTTTAAGCGGCGGCTCACCGTCAGGCCGAGTTGCAGCGCCTCCCTCCGGGGGCGCTTTTTTTTTGAAATGATTTCAGCTCGTTCCTCCGGGAACAGCCGGGCGCCGCAGGAAGCGGCAATGTCTCTCCATCAGCCAAGCGTCGACCCCGTGACGCGGTTCCGGCCAGATGGAGAGAGCGATGAGCCCGATCAGCACCCTTCTCGTAGCCCGTGCAGCCGTTACAGCAGTCGTCGCGCTCGGCACCTTCGCCTTTTCGCATGATGCCGGCGCCGTCAGCCTCGCTGTGAAGATGGCCTGCGCCCAGGATTACTATTCACACTGCAGCCAGCACGATCCGGACAGCCCCGGCGTCCGCAAGTGCATGCGCGCTGTCGGCCGCAACCTCTCGCAGGGCTGCCTCAACGCCCTGGTCGCGGCTGGCGAAGTTTCGAAATCGAAGGTTCAGCGGCAGGTGGCTGCGAAGTAACCGGGAGGCGCGACGACGGTTATCCGGTCGCGCCGCCGCCCTCGTCAGCCGACGAGCACATCGCGTGGCGCAGCGTGCGTCGGCCGCGCGCCGCCCGCGGTGGCTTGATCCAGCGCCGGTCGTTATCATTCGCCTCTTCGACCGACACCTGTTCTCCGGCGTAGACCGCCTGCAGCAGGTCGACATCATCGAGAGCGACCGCCCAGACATTACATTTGCTTGTGAATCGGATTTCGCCGCGCTTGGAGATGGGTGTGGGCCCGAAGCCGATCGAAATCGCATCACCCTCAGGCCAGAATACGATTTCGCCTTTGCTGACGACAGCACGTGCGTCCGGCTCGAGGTCCTGGGAGACGGGCGTGCGGAAATAGACTTCCTTGCCCCACGTCTGGACCGATGCGTTAATCGGTAATGCCTGCCAGATCCTGTCAGCCGTCGGCGTTGCCAGAAGGCGCGCACGAATGGCGACATTGCCCGCTCTGATGAGTACGTGCCGCACCACACAGCCTCCCGAAGCCGCATTATTGGACGGGCATGACTTAACCTCGAATGCCGTATCCACCCAAAGGTGAGAGCGTTTTCGATGGTTCGTGAGCTCGCGCCGTCGGCGATAGCTTCTCACCTGACGCGCCAACCTTCAAGTGGTTCCGTAGCGCGGCCTTTTGCTCATAAACAGCAAAGCGCCGGCCAAACAATCCTGTCCGGCCGGCGCTTTGAATTTTCAAACCTTAATCGATCAGGCCGGCGGTGGGCCGAAGACGACCACGGCGTTCAAGCCGCCGAAGGCGAAGGAATTCGACATCGCGTAAGTGATCTTCTGACTGCGGCCCACGTTCGGCACGTAGTCGAGGTCGCACTCGGGGTCCACCTCATCGAGACCGATGGTCGGCGGGATCCAGCTCTCCTGCATGGCGCGGATCGTCACGACGGCTTCGATGCCGCCGCCGGCGCCGAGCGGATGGCCGGTCATCGACTTCGTGGACGAGACCGCAACCTTGGAAGCCGCGTTCTTGAAGACCTCCTTGATGGCCTTCGTCTCATTGATGTCGTTGTCCTTGGTCGCCGTGCCGTGAGCGTTGATGTAGTCGATCTCGGACGGATCGATCCTCGCTTCGTCGAGCGCCATCTTCATGGCGTAAGACGGGCCTTCAACGGTGGGCTTCACCATGTCCTGGCTGTCGGAAGCCATGCCGTAGCCTGACAGTTCGGCGAGGATGGTCGCGCCGCGACGCTTGGCGTGCTCGTACTCTTCGAGAACCAGGATGCCGGCGCCTTCGCTCAGCACCGTGCCGTTGCGCTTCTTGGCGAACGGGAAGCAGCCCTGAGGCGAAAGAACATGAAGCGCCTGCCACGCCTTCATGGTGCCGTAGTTGATGACGGCTTCGGACGCGCCAGCAATGGCGACGTCGACGAGGCCATTCTTGATGTAGTCGCGCGCGATGCCGAATGCGTGCGTCGCGGTCGAACAGGCCGAACAGGTTGCAAAGGTCGGGCCTTTGATGCCGTACTCGATGCCGACATGCGCGGAAGCAGACGAACCGATGATGCGCAGGAGCGTCAGCGGGTTCGTGGCGCGCTTGTTATGAATGAAGAGATCGCGATACGCGGTTTCGAAGGTGGTGAGACCGCCGGCGCCAGAGCCGATGATGCAGGCCGAGCGATAGGGATTTTCGAGCGGAAACTCGAGACCGGACTGCTTGATCGCCTGCTCTGCCGCAGATGCGGCGAACCAGGAGTAGCGATCCGCGTGCATGATGATCTTGTCGCGCTTGTAGTTCTTGAGCTCGACCTTGGGATCGAAGTTCTTGATCTGCGCGGCGATGAGGATCTTCAGGTCTTCGAGTGGAAAGCCGCCGAGCTCGGATACGCCGGACTTGCCCGCCAATACGCTCGACCAGAGGTCGGCCACGTTCAGACCGATCGGAGTCACGACGCCAAGGCCCGTGACGACCACACGACGTGTGCCGTTGCCGTTTGTCATCTCTTCAATCTATCCCAAAAACGCAGCGCCACGCTCCGAGAGGTGACGCCGGCTACTGAATCCCGTCGACGCCCGCACCGTCACCATGCTCCCATGGTGTCAGCGCAGGCTGTCATTTTACGGGTCGATGCGGCTCACAGATCATGAGCCTTAGTTTTGGGTTTACGCCTTCGCGGCGGCCGGCCCAGCGGCCATCAAGCTCTTAACCTTGTCGACAACGGAACCGACGGTCTTGAAGTCGCCCACGTCTTCGTTCGCGTTGTACGGAATTTCGATGCCGAAGGTATCTTCGATGTCGAACACAATCATCGCAAGATCTAGCGATTCGATTTTGAGATCCGTCAGCGCGGTCGACAGGGAGATATCGTCCCGCGGCTCCTTCATATGCTTCTTTAGAATGTCGATGATTTTGGTTGCGACTTCGTCCATCTCGCTCTCCAAACCCTGCCCACGCAACTTGCAGGGACCCCGCTTCGTCAACTTAAGTAATTAGCCACCTAAGTAGTGCAGGGCCGCAATTCTCACAAGCTTGGGCGTCACATATCCTTAAACCAGCCTGAAGTCCAGCCGACGGGATTTCTCGATCCTGCGGCTCTCCAGCACAAGCACACCATGACAGATCCCACGGCACCGGGAAGTTCCGTCGGACACACCATTTTACTTCGCAAGTTCCGTGGCATGGACTAGGCGAAGAGTGCAAAAAAGTGTTGAATGCCTTGGAAGACGGCTTTCGGCAACACGCCGAACAACACAAATAATGCTTGCTCGGAGAATTGTTCAACCCTAGGCGACGCGCGCGGCACTGAGACGCGGGCTCTGAGGGTTAAGACGAACCGGAACGGGCGGCGCGGGAGGTCCATCGATGGCGAACAGCGGGATCGCTCAAGGCGCCGACCCTACTGAACATGCCTGGATCCGGAGCTATCCCAAAGACGTGGACTGGCACATGCCGCTCGAGCCGGCGCCGCTGTTCCAAATCCTCGATGAGGCCGTGGCGCGGAGCGCCGACCGTCCGTGTACAACATTTATGGGCCGCACGCTTTCCTACGGGGAGATCGGCGCACTTGTCGATCAGGCTGCGGCCGGGTTGCAGCAACTCGGCGTCATTAAAGGCACCAAAGTCGGCCTACTTCTTCCGAACACGCCGACGTTCGTCATCTATTACTTCGCGATCCTCAAGGCGGGCGGCGTGGCCGTCAATTTCAATCCGCTCTACTCTCTCGATGAGCTGGTGTTCCAGGTGAGAGACAGCGAAACCGAGCTCATGGTGACGCTCGATCTCAAGGTGCTGTTCGACAAGGTTGAGCCCCTCATCGCGAACAACACACTCAAGGGCGCCGTCGTCGCTTCGTTCCCGGCGCTTCTGCCGGCCGCGAAGGCTGTGCTGTTCAAGCTTTTCAAATCGAAGGAGCTGGCGCGGCCGCGCTCGTCGCCCGTGCGCGACAAGCTCAGGCTCGACAGCGAAGTGCTGTGCGACCCCGCCCTGTTCGAGCCCGTCGCCATCGATCCCACGACGGATATCGCCGTGCTGCAATATACCGGCGGCACGACCGGCACGCCGAAGGGCGCGATGCTCACGCACGCGAACGTCTTCAGCAATGTCTGTCAGATCGGCGCGTGGGCGCCTGATCTCGCGTACGGCCAGGAGAGGTCGCTTGCCGCGCTTCCCTTCTTCCATGTGTTCGCGATGACGGTGGTGATGAATCTCGGTATCCGCTACGCGGCGGAAATGGTGCTCATGCCGCGCTTCGTGCTCAACGATGCGCTCGATCTCATTTCCAAAAACCGCCTGACGCTTCTCGCCGGCGTTCCGACGCTGTTCAACGCCATCCTCAATCATCCCGACATCAAGTCGTATGACCTGTCGAGCCTCAGGTTCTGCCTGTCCGGCGGCGCTGCCTTACCCATCGAAATCAAGGAGAAGTTCGATGCGGTGACGGGATGCTCGCTCGTTGAGGGCTATGGGCTGTCGGAGGCTTCTCCGGTCGCGACGTGCAACCCGCTCGACGCGCCGGCGCGCAAGGGGTCGATCGGTCTTCCCATTCCGGGGACGATCGTGTCGCTGCGCGATCTCACCGACCCTTCGCGCGAGGTTGCGAAGGGCGAGCGCGGCGAGATCTGTATCGCCGGACCACAGGTCATGAGCGGGTATTGGAACCGGCCCGCAGAAACGGCCGCGCAGTTCACGGGTACATTTCTGCATACGGGCGATGTCGGCATCATGGACGACGATGGCTATTTCTACATCGTCGACCGCATCAAGGACCTCATCATCTGCTCGGGATACAACGTTTACCCGCGCCGGATCGAAGAAGCGCTCTACGAGCACGCGGCCGTCGAGGAAGTCGTCGTGATCGGCATAACGGACAAGTATCGCGGCGAAGCGCCGAAGGCCTTCGTGAAGCTCAAGTCCGGGCAAAAGGCGACGAAGGCGGAGCTCATGAAGCATCTCGAGATCAAGATCTCGAAGCTCGAGCTGCCAGCGGACATCGAGTTCCGCGACACGCTGCCGAAGACGATGATCGGCAAGCTCTCGAAAAAGGAGCTCAAGGCCGAGGAAGCGCAAAAGAAGCGCGACGGCTGAGCCGGGGACGGAAACTTGGATCTCACGAACTGGAAGGGAGCCGGCCGACCGCAGCGGCTCAATCTCGAAGGCCACTACGCGCGGCTCGAACCACTCGATGGCGAGCGTCACGGTGACGATCTCCTCGCCGCTGCCCTGTCACCGGGCGTCGATGAACGGTTTCGCTATCTCTTCGACGAGCCGCCGGCGGATCTCGCGGCCTTCATGCCATGGCTCACCAAAGCTGCGGGCTCGAGCGATCCCTTGTTCTTTTCGGTGATCGATCGCGCCAGCGGCCGCGCCGAAGGCCGCCAAGCGTTCATGCGCATCGAGCTCGCGCACGGCGTGATCGAGATCGGCAGCATCCTCTGGGGGCCAGCCATTGCGCGCACCCGCGTTGCCACGGAGGCGTTCTATCTCTTTGCGCGCACTGCATTCGACACGCTCGGCTATCGCCGGCTCGAATGGAAGTGCGATGCGCTCAATGCTCCGTCGCGACGGGCCGCGCTTCGCTTCGGGTTCACGTTCGAGGGCGAGTTCCGCCAGCACATGGTCGTGAAGGGGCGCAACCGCGATACCGCCTGGTTCGCCATCACGGACACGGACTGGCCACGCCTCAAGGCAGGCTATGAGGCGTGGCTGAGACCGGAAAACTTCGACGCCGATGGACAGCAACGGAGCAAGCTTTCGTTTTGAGCTGCTCCGTTCTTCAGATCGTCGGCCTTCAGGTTTTGGGGCCGGGAACGATGGAGCCCGATCCGCGCTGGCGGGTCGGACCACCTTCCATTCCGGGCGGGCAACCACCGGGAGGCGGCGGACCGCCGGGACCGCCCGGAGGTGGACCTGGCGGACGACCGAAGCCCGCCGCTTCTGGTGCTGCTTCCTTGTCGACACCGATCACCAGCGTCGCGACATAGCTGTCGGCGTCCTCGCGGATGCTTGCGAACGTGATGTGATCGCCGTCAGCGCCCGCAATCCAATCGGTGCTGTTCAGCGTGTCGCGCTTGGCGGTGCGGTTGTTGTACGGTGCGATGTTCGTGAAGATGTACTCGGAGAGCGCATCCGGGAAATACATCTGGCCCGTGAGCATGGACTTCTCGTCCAGCAGCACTTTGAAATGGATGTGTGTGGTGCGGCCGCGATACCAGCCCGGATAGACGGTCTTGAAGGTCGCCTCTCCGGAGGCGTTGCTCGTCTGCGTGCCGCGCAGAAACTTTTCGTCCTTGGTCGAGACGTCGCGACTGTCGCTTTGGCCGTCATAGCCGGAATACTGGCCGACGGCATCACAGTGCCAGGCGTCGACACGGGCGCCCTCGATCGGCCGGCAGGTGGCGCCGTCCACGATCTGGAACAGCAGTTTCAACGGAACACCGGGACGTCCCTCGGTGATGTCCTCGCGCACGAGTTCGGGATCGAAGTAGAACGGCCCCTCGACCATGCGCGGCGTCATGCGGCAGACGTTGGCAGTCGGCGCGATCGACGACGCCGATGGCGTATCGGCCGCCTGCGCGCTTCCACCCGCCGCATAAGCGGTCGAGCCCGCCAGACCTGCCAGCGCTGCGCGCCGCGATATCTCAGTTTCTTTGGTCATGCCTTCCCCACCAACTTCGACAGGGCGGAACTCATAGAATTCCGCCCATCGGGGTTAGAACGCAGGGCCAGCGTCTGATCCGTCGCAAGGGTGGCGTGCGTCAGGCTGCCACGCGCTGCTCGGCGCGGGTGGCACTTTCCAGGATGGCCGCCACGCCCATGCCGCCTGCGGTGCAGATCGAGATCAGGCCGCGGCCGCCGTTATCCGCCAAAAGCTTGGAGAGGTTGGCGAGCACGCGCGCTCCGGTTGCGGCGAATGGATGACCGAAGGCCAGCGACGAACCTCTGACATTGAGCTTGGCACGATCGATGGAGCCGAGTGCGTGATCCTTGCCGAGATGCGTTCTGCAGTACTCGGGATCCTCCCAGGCTCTCAGCGTTGCCAGCACCTGGGCAGCGAAGGCTTCGTGGATTTCGTAATAATCGAAATCCTGCAGCGTGAGATGCGCGCGGTCGAGGATCTTAGAGACGGCGATGGTGGGGGCCATCAAGAGCCCTTCACCGGCAACGAAGTTGTTGGCTGAAGTCTGCGAATACGTGAGCCAGGATTGGATCGGCAGGCCGCGCTTGGCTGCCCACTCCTCGCTTGCGAGCAGAACGCAGGCGGCGCCATCCGTCATCGGCGTTGAATTCGCGGCCGTGAGCGTGCCCTTGTCCGTTTTGTCGAAGGCGGTCTTCAGCGTCGCCAGTTTGTCGAGGCTGATGTCCTCGCGCAGGTTGTTGTCGCGGAACACGCCAGCAGTCGGCACGATGAGGTCGTCCATGTATCCGGAGCGGTAGGCCTCGGCGCCCTTCCTATGGCTCTCGAACGCGAAGCGGTCCTGCTCGGGGCGCGTGATCTTCCATTCGCGCGCCATGAGTTCACAGTGCTGGCCCATGGTGAGACCTGTGCGCGGCTCGGCGACGTTCGGCGGTTGCGGCGCAAGCTCTCCGGGACTGAAGCCCTGGAAGACGCGAAGCCGGTCCATGGCCGTCTTCTGCTGCCCGAGCTGGATCAGACGGGTCGAAAATTTCTTCGAAAAGACGATCGGTGCATCGGACGTGGTGTCGGAACCCGCGGCGATACCGCATTCGATCTCGCCCGAGGCGATCTTCGCGCCGATGCCGGCTGCGGCCTGCAGGCTCGTGCCGCACGCCTGCTGCATCGTGATGCCCGGCGTGGACGGCGCGAGCTTCGTACCAAGCACGGCTTCGCGCGCGAGGTTGAAATCCTTCGAGTGCGAGACGACGGCGCCGCCGACGACCTCGTCGATATGCGCGCCCTTGAGATGATATTTGTCGACGAGCCCGTTCAGGGCCGCCGTCATCAGATCGAGATTGGAGAGGTCCGCGTAGAACGTATTCGACCGGCAGAAGGGCGTGCGTACCCCGCCCACGATGCCGACCCGCCGCAATGTCTCAGCCATGCTTCGTCTCCATATCCGCATCCCCAGTGGGGCGCGATGAAATCGTCATTCGGCGGCGGCGAGCGCGGCGTTGACCGTTGCCTCGCTCGCCTTGAAGTGCAGCGGACCGCCACGAAACGGCGCGAAGCCCGTGCCGAAGATCACGCCGGCATCCACGAGGTCCGCGCTTTCGACAACGCCGTCGGCGAGGGCGCGCTCTGCTTCAGTGATGATCGGTTCGACAAGCTCGCGGCCCAGGCGATCGAGGTCGGCCGCGGCATAATTCTTCTCGTCCTTTTCGAGTTTGCCGTCCTTCCAGACGTAGAAGCCCTCGCCCGTCTTCTTGCCGAGCTTCTTGGCATCGACCAATCGCTGCAGCAGCGAGCCTTCCGGCGAGATGCCGAGGATACGCCCCACATGTGCGCACACGTCGAGACCAACGGTGTCCGCAAGCTCAATCGGGCCCATGGGCATGCCGAACACGCGCGCGGCTTCGTCGATCTTCTCCTTTTCCTCGCCCTTCTCAAGGCGGGCCATGGCCTGCATCATGTAGGGCGCGAGGATGCGGTTGACGAGGAAGCCCGGCACGCTCTTGGCGACGAGCGGGAACTTGCCGATGGCAGTGATGAAGGCTGCGCCTTTCTTGACTTCCTCGTCGCGGCTCTGAGCGCCGCGCACGACTTCGACGAGCGGCATCAGTGCGACCGGATTGAAGAAGTGGATGCCGATCAGGCGACCCGGATCGCGCAACGGCGCTGCGATGGCTTCGATCTCGAGCGATGAGGTGTTGGTCGCGAGAATGGCGCCGGGTTTGATCTTGTTCTCGAGCTCGGTGAAAAGCTTCTGCTTGATCTCGAGCTTTTCGACGATCGCCTCGATGATCACATCCGCATGGACTGCGCCCTGCCCCGTCGGATCGGCGATGAGGCGCGCTTTCGCGGCGGCCTTCTGGGCCTTGGTCTTGAACTTCCTCGAGAACAGCTTCGCCTGCGCCTTGATGCCTTTTTCGATCACCTCGGGCGAGAGATCCTGCAGCGTCACTTCCATACCGGACGCGACACACCAGCCCGCGATATCGGCGCCCATGGTGCCCGCTCCGATG